>VZQC01003090.1:0-45212 GCA_009823505.1 Rhizomys pruinosus
TAGTATTTCCACTACTTTTTGCAGCTTCGTCATTCTCTTCTTGTAGCTCTTTGCTTGGCTGGTCACGTTCCTTTTCATTCAGCTTAGGATCTTTTCAGTGTTGTTTCCTTCTGGGAATTTATCATTCTCTTCTTCTAGTTCCTTTTTAAGTTTTGTCGTTCTCTCCATCTAGTTCTTCCTGAGTTTCATTTTTCTCCCCTTTAAGTTGTTCTCTGATTTGTCTTATATTCTTTTTGATTTCTTGATATGTCTATTGATTTTTTCTAAGATCCATGTCCTCAATTCCTTCCAGGAACATCTCATTGTAGGGATCTTCTATGGGACTGGTAGAGTCTGGTGGGGATTTATTATGTGCTTTTCCCATGTTTATTTTTTTCCTTTTGTGTTCATGGCATTTTTTTTTATCGTTTGTATTCTGGTGTGAATTTCAAATATTTCTTCGCTGTGTTTAAGCCTTACTTTGCTTGTTTCTTACAGTGTGTTCATTGTCATCTCTTTGGTTTATGGAAGGCTGTTTGTGCTAGGTTTCTGGTTTTCACTTTTGGTTACATATTGGGAGTTTCAGCTGCCTCTTCCATTTCTGGTCTGAAGGTTCTCCAGAAATCTGGAGGTCACAATCCAGATGGCTCCCTGCTGAGTGTGTGCCTGCCTTGTGCTCCGGAGTTGCTAAAGCCCTTCTCCATGGTGGAGGGTGGGGGTGGGGGAGTGGGCGGAGTGTGCAGGTTGCCAGTGCCTTCTGGACCTGGGGGCTGCCAAGATGGCTGGGTGACTCTTTCCTGCCACTGTGCAGGCCAGGCCAGGTGTGCCTGGCTGGCCGGTAACAGACTATATCCAGGGCTGTGATGAGCCCACCTGGTGTTGTGCTCACTTATTCCACAGGGGCCACACTGCCTCCTCTCTCTCTACTTTGTTGGTGTCCGGCTGGCTGGGTGACTCCGCCCTGCTGGTGTGCATTCTGGACCAGGTGTAGCTGGTTAGCAGGCAGCTGGCTATGCCCAGGGCCATGAACAGCCCACCTGTTTTAGTGCTCACCAATTCCCCAGGGTCTGGGTTGCCTCCTCTTGCTGGAACTAGTGGGTGTCCTATGTATTACTTTTCATCCACAAGCATGAGCCTTAGGTAGAATTTTGTTCATCAAATTAAAAATATAAAAAAAAAAAAAAAAAAAAATGTATAATAAAAATTTATTAAAAAATAATCACAAATGGCTTTGTATTTGGCCATTTCAAATAATTAACATATGAACTCCAGATTTCCCAGAAGTGAGAAAGAAGGGACTATAGAAACTTCTGTGCCTTACCAGAGATATCAGGGACAGCAAGGGCTATGAAATTCAGAATAAAACAGGAGTAGAAATTATTTTTTTTACTAGTGTTTCTCTAAAACAATTTGTGCTTTACAGAAAAATCTCTCATTGAATAAGAAATAATGAAAATGGATAATTAACTTGGATCTGGGTGGGAGAACCTGAACTTTATTCAACTGGTTGGAAACATGGAGTCACTCTAAAGATGTGAAGTCTGAAAATAAAGAGTCTGAATTTGAATTGCCCAGTTCAGCATGAATTAAATGTAATGAAATAAATGTTATTAAATACACAAATTATACCAGGTTTCACTTAAATTAATGATAGTCAGATTTGCATGTTAAAACAAATATGGTGGATTATTTTCCACATCCAGGATGTGATTAACTCTACAGAAGGGATGATATCTGGCCAAAATCTTGGCCTCAGAGTAAGGAATCAGTGTAGTTCATCTCTCACAGTGGACACATTCTGGGAATAGAGCTCTCACTTACCAACACAATTTTACTCTATATCTACATATGCCTCCAGTATTCAGTCACAACCCCAAGGAAAATGAAGGCCTGTACAAAAGTATTTTGTAACTTTTCCTTCCTACTAGTCTTAGAAGTCTAAACATGAATACTATAATTACAATGGTATTCATGATTGTATCTCACACTTTTCTTTTTCTCTTCCTCCCCTCCCCCATCTGTCTTGAAGGCAGCAGCTGCATCTTAATCTTTTTTTTGTGTTCCACTTTATGATTTTATTAATCAGAGTGGTCAATGAATTAATAAATGAAGGAAATTAAGCCACAAGAGGGAGAAATATTATCAAAACCTTAGTAATCAAAATTTGACCAGAGGTACTAGAGAGATGGCTCAGTAATTAAGAACACTGGATACTGCTTTTTCTATTTTATTTATTTTTGTATGTGCATGAATGTACTGTCTGCATATAGGTTTGTACACCATTTTCGTGCAATGCCACAGAGGTCAGAAGGGAGTCGGATTCCCCTGGAAATGGAGTTAAAGACGGTTCTCAGCCACCATGTGGGTGCTGGGGATTGAACCCGAGTCCTCTGCAAGAGCAGTCAGAACTCTTAACTGCTAGGCTATTTCTCCAGCCCAACACTGTATACTCTTGCAGAGCTCCTGGATTTCATTCTCAGTACCTACATGGCAGCTAACAACCACGGTAACTCCTGTTCCAGGTGATCCAACACTTTCCTCTTGCCTCTGCAGGTACTGAATGACATGGGTCACTTATACATTCAAGCATGACAGTCATACACATAAAATAAAAATAGATTTGGAGCAAGCCACTAAGCAGCATTCCTCCATGGCCTATGCTTCAGCTCCTGCCTCCAGATTCCTACCTTGGGCTCCCTGAGTGATGAACTGTAACCCAGGAGATGTGAACTGAATAAACCCTTTCCTAGAAAAAAAAATAGATTAAATAATTTAAAAAGTAGACCACAACTGAGCTCATAAAATTAAAATTTTAAGCATAATAATTATTAATTAGAAATGGGTTTCTATTACCTAGATTTCATATGGTATTTACTGCAAATATCGTACTATTCTTTGCTTGTTAAACCTCTATTATACAATCCATTCTTTTCAGTATAGTGTCTCCATAGGTTTAAAACTATATCATTTGTTTTCAATAGTTGTTTTCAACTTCTTTAAAAGACTATAAAAGCGTCAGTGAAGCTTGAAAATATCTAAAATATGTGCAAGTATAAAGATTGAGAAATGTGCAAAATGCATCCATTATAAATTAAGTATATTTTTAGAATTATGACTTCACAGCTGGGCATTGATAAAAAGAATATATTAACTTTTTATAACCCAACTATGATTCTCACAAACCTAAAAGAGAGCAAAAGTTTTAGTAATACTTGATACGTCCTAGAATTTCAGAAGGATAATTATTAAAACATGCTTTAAACTTAAAATAGCTGTTAAAATTCATATTTTAAGAGTATTATAAATTATAATTTTAGGTGATTATTTTTTTACTCTAAACTAAATCCTATGAATGATGGAGGCTTTCACCAGAGAAATATCTAATGTTTCTGACATTGCCTTCCAAAATGCCAATTTCTCATGGTAGGGCTTTCTAATTTCAGTGCTACTTTGTAAAGGACCCTTTCATTTAGTATTTGGAGCTCTGCTATCTTTATCTAGGGCAACTTTTCCCCCGTTTTTTTCAGACTTTTAAGTGTTTCTCTGTAAAAAGTCAATCAAACTAAAGTAAAAACTACACAAGAAATAAAATATCTATTTTGTAGATTCTCCTCCTTTCCTATAACTTTAGAAATCATCAAGATATTGTCTTATTGACCACATGTATTTGTCAGAAAATAGTGATATTAATCCAAACTACGTGTATAAAACATGCAAAATTTTAATGGTTCACTTTTCGGTACTTAGCCTTGAATGAAAGATAAACTAAATAAAACATGAATTAAATGTAATGAAATAAATATTATTTAAAGACAAGAATTATATGAGTTTCCACTTAAATTGATGAGCGATACTCACATTTGCATGCTAAGAAAAATAAGGTGGATTATTTTCCATTATGCTCAAAATGTGTCTGTTATCGGGTACTCACTCATGCTTCTGTAAACCTAAACTAGAGTGGTGGAAGGAAACAGATGCAGCCTGGAGCTTCAAGCAGTTTTCTTTGTGGTAATGATGTGAATATGAAACCTCAATGAAGAATATTAGAAAATAACCACTAAATGCAACAATTAAATATTGGTTGTGAGCATTTAAATCATTTCACTAAAACTGCGGAATAGATTTGAATTGAGCTTTGTAGGATCAATAGGCTTAGAATAAAGAAATGGAAAAATATTACAAAAGTGGATAAAAATGGTCAAGAATGGTGTGTCAGGTTAAAGTACTGCTGACTTGAGATAAAGCATGGTGAGGTCAGCTCACTCTGAATAAAGCCTAGCGAAATGAGAGCAGAATACTACAGTTGGGCGTGGTGGCACATGCCTTTAATCCTAGCACTAGGAGGGCAGGGCAGGCAGCGATCTTTGTGAGTTCAAGGTCAGCCTGGTCTACAGAGTGAGTTTCAGGACACGCTGGGGCTACAGGGGACCCTGTCTCGAAAACACCACACACACACAACACACACACACACACACACACACACAAACTGGGTCTTCCTTTAATCCTGGCTGGCCTGGAGCTCTCTATGTATACCAGGCTGGCATTGAACTAACAGAGATCCGCTTGCCTCTGCCTCTCAAGTTCTGGGATTAAAAAGTTGTGCACCACCACACCTGGCCTGATACTGATTTTTAACTCATGTGTGTACTACCTATTTCTTGAGCTAAAGTTCCTTTTGAAAATGTTGACAATATTACCTAAAAGATGAGTAAACAAATGAAAAATTTTATTCAGCATTACAAAAACAGATATAAAAATATGTTTAATAATTTGTCTTACCTGGATAAATGAATTAGTCTCTCTCAAAAGAGAGCATATCCACAGCTTGCATCTATATGAACTTGGTTAGTGATGAATAATACAAATAATAACAACTGTATAGAATGCATTATTGGGCTCATGCAAGACCAAGTTAAAATATTTGAGCAGAGATGGTTGTAACTTTAATAATAATAGCGAAAATGCTGCATATGTTAGCAGTACATATGCAAGACTGAAGAGTGAAATTTATAGTGAATGAATTTGTGCGTGTGTGTGTGTGTGTGTGTACAAATCTATACCATGATACTCTAATTCTTTTCAGATTAATATTCCAGTAGTAATACATGACGTTGTGCGCTTAATCCTGCACTTGGAGAGGGCGTCTGTTGCCAGTGGTTACGAGTTCAGACAGCTGCACAAGAACGTCTCAAGAAAAAAAAATATTACCATGATTTTGAAATGCAGCTTAAATAACATGAAATTGCTTTACACATCAAAACATTATACTGTGTATTTAATTTTGTAAACTTGAAGTTAGTTTTAGCATTAGGTTTCTAAGGGATTCTCAACAATATGGTAGAATTGAATATTTTTATTAACTTTCATTTAATCTTTTATTTTATTGATTTTTTCCATTATAGATGGTATTTAGCTCCCTTCCCATGTCTACACATTCCCTAACTTCCCCCTACCCAATTTAATCATTTTATCTATCTATCTATCTATCTATCTCTATCTACTATCTCTCTATCTATCTATCTATGTATCTATCCACCTAGGCTGATTTCTGTCCCCAAATGTCTTTCAGTGTGAGTCCATCCACTGAGCACACCAGTAGTCCCATCCCTGTAAAACACTATCTCTCCCTTTCACAGCACCCATCAATTGCCAAAATTTCCTTAAGATTGAGTTAGGATTACACACTCACTTTCTCATGTCTATGCTGGGAATTTGACTGGTTTGAGCTCTGGTGGGATTTGTTCATGTTGTCACCATGGCTGTGAGTTTACATGAGTATTCTGACCAGCTGTCCGGAAGACTCTTTTTCCTTGTGGTCATCCACCCACTCTGGCTCTAACAATCATTCTGCCTTCTCTTTCACAATGATTTCTGAATCTTAAAGGCAGAGGTTTGAAATAGGTATCCTCTTCAGGAGTAAGCACTCTGTAACCTCTTCTTCTCTGCAAGTTGTTCAGTTGTGGGGACTGTGTTAATCACCAGCTGTTACATAAAGAAATTTCTCAGGTGAGAATTGAGAGATGCTTTTTTATTAATTTTCAATAACCAATTCATAAAACTGCTTAAAGTACACTTAGTCATTCTTCTATTGAAATAGAATTGGGGTCCTTTAGCATATCTTTCTACTTTATGGTGGTTACCATTCTTTGCAGTGTTTATTGGGAATCCCCTAGATATATGTCTAGTAGTGGAATTATTGAAGTAGAGTGTGTACCTGTTTTTACTGGATGATAAAATATGTGATTCCAAGTAGAGTTAAAGAATATGAGGCTCAGCCGGGCATGGTGGCGCATGGCTTTAATCCTAGCACTTGGAAATCAGAGGCAGGCGGAACTTTGTGAGTTCAAGGCCAGCCTGGTCACAGAGTGAGTTTCCAGGACCGCTGGGGCCTACCGAGAGACCCTGTCTCAAAAAGGACAAAAAAAAAATATATATATATATATATTATACAATATATGGCATCTAGGTTATTTAGGTTTATTATAGAAAAACTGCCTATCAAGGTGAGACCTTGGGTTTAATCTCCACAGTCACTGAATTAATGAATGAATGAACATGTACAAATATTTCTTGTTTTCCTCAATTATGTTGAAAAATAACTTCCCAAACTAAGAATGACCTTGTTTATATAAAATGATATAGATTTTGTTGGGGGCTGGAGAGATGACTCAGCAGTTAAGACCACCGACTGCTCTTGCAGACCCAAGTTCAATTTCCAGCATCCACAAGGCAGCTAAGAACTGTCTTTAAGTCAGGTGTGGTGGTGTACCTTTTACATCTTAGCACTCGTGAGGCAGAGGCAGGGGCTGATCTCTGTTGAGTCAAGGCCAGCTTTGGTCCACAACGTGAGTTCCAGGCCAGCTGTGGTGCTATAGGGAGTCCCTGTCTCAATATGTGTATATATATATTCATAGATCAATCATTCAGTTGTGGAAATTCAAAATAATTCTCTGTGCTTCTTAGCTATTTTCTTTTTTGTTGCTTAAAATGGTGTGTGTGTTTTTTTTTTTTTTCAGAAAAGTTGTTTTTCTTTCATGGTATTATTTTTCGGAGATAATTTATCATATATTTTCCCATCAAAATTAAGTTGAAAATACAATCTGGTATTTGTATTTCCTTTCACAATACATGCCAGAACTAATAATACTAAATATTTTTGCAATTTAGCATACAAAATAACAGAAAACTATCACTTACTGAGTAAACTTTAAGGGCTGTTGGGTGATTTGAATGAAAAATATCCTGAAGACTCAAGTATTTGAACATTTGGTCAATGGATGATGTTATTTGGGGTGAATCATGGAAACCTTTGGGAGTGTGGCCTTGCTAGAGGAAGCAAGAAACAGAAAGAAGACTGAGTCCTTAGCTTCCCACCATCTCTTCCCCTCCATGGTAGACTGTTAGCCCCCTAGAATCTTAAGCACAAACAAAATCTACCTTCTCTAACTTCCCTCTCACATAGTGTTTTTTCATAGCAACAGAAAAGTAACTTCTATAGCCAGATCCCATGGCGGTTATTTTTAAATGTATTTCACTTTAATTTGTTACAAAATCTTTAGAGGGCACAACTACCTCTGTTTTTCTCAGGATAGTAATAAGTTCTACAGTTGGCACTGGGAACAATATGTCAGGGGATTACATTTTCGGGTAGAATTGGGAGTTCCAAATAAGTTATACTTTTTTTCATTGCCCATATTTTATAATAACATAGAAGATGGTTATGATTTTTAGTTTTTGAACTTACTCCCATAATTTGTTCACTTTAACTTATGCATTATATAGATAGGTAGGATATCTATTGCTAGCAGTACTCATTCTATTGAAATATAGGAATAAGTATTTTCCTGAAGTTATTAATAAAATAACTATTAGAACTAAAATATTCTAGGCCTGAAATACAGTATTCCCTCAAATTACCTTCTTGGATACTTAAATAGGCATAAATTGGCATCAGTAACCTATTGTTACACTATTCCTAGTAAAGGTAATATACTTATTAACTTTTAAAAATATGCTGTATGGTTGAAGTTAACACTATTTAAACTAATGTTAATATATTAATGTCTATATTATATGTACACACATGCACATATTTATGTCTATATATGTTTTAATTAGCTTCACATGCTCCATAATTATAATATTTATTTGTTTAATTCCAAAGAATTATTGAAATTTTATCATATATTATTTCTGAAAAAAAATTACCTTAAACAAGAGAGCTTTGTACTAAAAGTCAAAAGTTCACAGTTCCAATGATGGAGTAGTAAAAAAGTACAAGGAATCAGTTGGGGGAGGGTGAAGGTTACAAACAGTCAACTTAAAAGGTTGAACATAACTTAACTAAACCAGGGTTTAGATACAAGATGCCAGTCCCAGACAAGTCTTGTAATTCTTTTAGATACACTCAACTGATTGAACACTGAAAACTTAGTTTTCTGAATTTTAACTCAAATATTTTATATTTAATAATAAATTTCATTTTTTTTCAAATTGAAAACATTTGTATATTCTATAATAATGTAGGTCAGTATTTCCTCTAATTAACTGCAACTGTGACCAGCCTTAAAAACATATTTTTGAGTGGCACATTATACATCCACTAGATTCCAACTTACCAAGGTCAAATGAGAACATTTACCAACCAACTTACCAAGGTCAAATGAGAACAATAGGAATCTAGAATGTTGAAAAATCTAAATAGTAAAATCTAATATAGCCCCAAATATTAAGCTTTAAAAGAATATACTTTCATCTTTCCTTACTGCTGCATAAAACTCCATTGTGTAGATGTACCACATTTTCTGTATCCACTCGTTCATTGAGAAACATTTGGGTTGCTTCCAGCTTTTTGCTATTGTGAAGAGAGCTGCAACAAAGATAGATGTGCATGTATTTTTGTGATAGGTTGAGTCTTGTGGGTATATACCCAGGAGTGGTATGACTGGGTCAGGTGGCAGGCTCATTTTTAGTCTTTGAAGAGTTCTCCACACTGATTTCCATAGGGGTTACATGACTTTGCATTCCCAGCAGCAGTGAATGAGAATTCCCCTTTCTCCACAACTTCTCCAGCATTTGGTGTCATTTGTTTTCCTAATCTTGGCCATTCTTACTGGGGTATGGTGAAAACTTAAGCTGGTTTAATTTGTATCTCCTTAATTATTACTGACATTGAACACTTTCTGAGATGTTTCTTAGCCATCTTCACTTCTTCATTTGTGAAAGATGACATCATGAACTTTGCAGGTAAATGGATGAAACTAGAAGACATTATGTCAAGTAAAGTAACAGTCCCAGAAAAACAAACAACGTATGGTGTCCCTCATTCGTGGATGCTAGCACAAAATCCTTAGTAGCAGTATGGTTAAAAGGTGCATCCCTTAATGGCCTTGAGAATTAACCTACCACTTATGTTCAGATTTTGTAATATTGATATATTGGTGGAGTATATGTATGCATATTTTGAAGGAACATACAATTAAATGTGAAAATGTGGCAAAAAAGACAGAGAAAAATGCAAGACATGTATGGCAGAATGCAGGAACAGGGTTGGATGGGGGGGTATGAAAAGGGGAATGTGCCTAAATTGAACTGAATAATGATGTATGAAATAGGCAAAACATCAATAAAAATGTAAAAAGAATATACTGGACAAAATCAATGAAAATATATTATGTAATCATTGTTATTTTGTTTAAAGTGTACTAGGTTTCTACAGTAGTATATCATTCAAACATGTTATCTCTTGGAATTGGATAATCTTTCAGTGAACTTGTCCCTAAAGAATCTCTCTCTCTCTCTCTCTCTCTCTCTCTCTCTCTCTCTCTCTCTCTCTCTCGTCATTGTCTATAGATCTTCATCTAGAGGTGGGACCTTGTGAAATTCTCCCTGCCCACATTGTGGTAAACACTAAACACATATACATACAGATACCATTAAATGAACTCATATGCTCACCTCAGTGTATGTGTATGTGTAGGTAAATGTAACAATAATTCTCAAAAGGTCATGAAATTGAGAGAGAATTAGGGAGACATTTGGCAAGAGTTGGAGGGGGACAGTGAGAGGGAGAAATTCTGTAAATACAGTACTAATGCATGAGATTCTCAAGAAAATGTTATCTTATTTGGTTACTTGAGCTATCAGCATTAATACTGGGTAAGGTATTAATAATCCAGCTTATAGTTGAATATAGGGAGCAAAATAAAATATGAAGCAATTATCCAGGACAAAACTATATAATCAAGTCATGATTCAGATAAAAAAACCTGCCTCTCTTGGGGCTGGAGAGATGGACTAGAGGTTAAGAGTGCCTACTGCTCTTGCAGAGGACCTGGGTTCGATCCCCAGCACCCATACAGTGGCTGAGAACCATCTGTAACTCCAATTCCAGGAGAACTCCAGTTCCAGGGGAATCCAACACCCTCTTCTGACCTCCATGGCATTGCACGACACGGGTGCACAAACCTACATGCAGATAATACATTCATACACATAAATAAATAAAATAAAATAAATTAAATTAAAAAAAACCTGCCTCTCTTTGTATTTACAGTGTTCTATAACAAATCACCTTTCAAACTTCATTACAAACAGTTATAGACATCTTGGAAAATGTAAATTGTGAAAATAAATGCCCCAATAATTGGCTTATTTTCCTGTATAGTGAATAGAATATATACTTTTCTTTGGAATAAATGAAAATTTGCTTTCTTTCCTAGCTTGGAGCTGTTCATAAATTTGCTTTTTACATTTGAAACATCTCTCTTTTTTCACTGTCTTGCTCTCCACTCTAAACATACACACACACACACACACCACACACACACACACACACGCATACACACACACACACACACACAGGCACATACCAACTAAATTTCCCCTTAGCTATAAATCCATGGTCATACAAAACTGTGATTACAGTGATGTTGAATTTTATTGGTAGCTGTGCTTGAAAGGTTGAGTTTAGCTCCTTCTTAACCTTTGAACTATCAAACATATTTAGTTCCTAAGTACTCTAATATTTTCCTTGCTTTACCCAAATCAACACTTTTTAATACAATAATTTCAAACACCCTGAGCTATTCTCCCTTTTATTTGTGGGAAAATTTAGTTAAGCTGGGTAGCATTCTAAACCAATGGGTCCTCCCTGGCCACACCCATGGGGTGGGATACAGTGATGAAAAGGTTTAGGATTTGGCTTTGAGATTTGAGTCATGCTCACTATATAACAAGACATTTTGCAATAAAATCTTTCTCTGCATTTGGACCTTAGCATGTGTTCACGTGGTGTGCTTTCCTTCATGTGTTTCCCACATGGATCATCCTGGGATTAGAGGGGCCCCACAAACCTCGGTGGACCACCCACAACTGGTGCCACAAACGTGGAGCATGGAGACCAGTTTGGTAAGCTAGAATCTCTGCAAGATGGGAAATGACACCTTCAAGGAAGCTATGTTTCAGGAGGAATTGTTTTGTGATGTATGGCATGTGTTTGTTGACTGTGTGCTGTGGTTTGCTGTGGCTGTTGTGTTTCAAGTTGTGGCATGGAGAAAGTTTAGCAAAGGGAAAAAAGAGGGAAAAAGGGGGACTAAAAAGAAAGGGCCTTCTTTGGGTGATTGATAGACATACAAACGGTACAGAGATGGTGTTCGCTATCGAAAGCTAAATATAAATGTAAGTTATAAGTGGTACAAGTGAGCACAATGTGTTAAGTAACAGGAGAGCTCTGATGTCAGCAATGGATTGGTCTGCCAAGGAATGTTGGCTGGGGGAATCCAAGCCCCCCAAATTATAAAGGCCCTTTTGCCTATAAAAAGTGGGATATCTGCAAGGACAAAGGTGATAAGTCCCTGTTGTTAAAAACCTGGTGTAAGCATGAAAAAATTTTTGAGACATCACTTGCTAATGTACAGTTGGCCGTTAAAATGCCAGAGAGCGTTAACAAAGGCCACTAATGACAAAGCAGGATATTGGTTCTCCTTGAGTCAAGCAAGACGCCTCTGTCAGTAATCAAGCTTACACCTCAAATGCCTGAGATGCTTGTTGCACGTGGGCAGCCATGTGGTCTATACAATATCGCCCAAATCTAATTGGCTATTAGCTCTCGCCTTGGAGGAATAATTCAGGGCTGAGGCCATAAAGCTTATGTTCCTTCTAGTGTTAGGAGATTATATGAATGAGCCACAAATAAGAACTTGTCATTTTTATAGAGAAATCACCGCTTATGGATTAACATACCATCCAAACATCGGTGTCTGTGCTCACAAGCTTAGCTTGCCATAATAATATCATTTAAATGCCTGTACATCTAATTGCTTGTTGTTTGTTAGTAGGATTAAAAAGGTACCCTGGATAAGCTGTCAACCCATAAAGGAGAAACAACCTTAACTGGAGTAAAAAAAACATCTCCAGAGAAAACGCTGCTTTTCTTCTCACCCGCCTGTGCCCCTCGTTCCCAAACCTAGGGGCCGAACTTGTGAAGAGGAGGCTGTGGTAGATTGTAAGGGCCTGTGGAGAGAACTGGGAATGGAGACTACAACATATGGGCTGACTATGGGAACCTTGGGTTGGTCAAAATATGAACATAGATACTTGAAAACCCACCTTTACAAGTGGGGCCCCCCTCTTTTTGTAAAAGGATGCTGAAGGCCAAACTGTACCTATTCAGGCTTTCAGCTACTGGCCTTGCTTATCTCAAAAATTTACGAGTACCAGCCAGGTGGCCGCCCCAAAGACGGGCAACTTCCTCTCCCTCTTACCAACCTAAGACAGGAGCCCTGAGGGGACAGGGTGTCCAAAGATGGGTAAGGAAGAGGGTCTTGTAGAGGTCGAACCTAAGACAGGGACGTCACATAATCGGCTGCAGATCACTCTGCCTGATACTTATCCATACCTCTTATGTAAAGAAGGGGGATATGTAAGGAGTGCAGGCTTTAGCTTGCTTACACTGAGCTTGTTACAAGGAAGTTGACTCTGGAATTGTCACCTCGAGCCTTTTTCCAAAAGCTGGGTGCGACTGTAGTAAAAGTCACCAGCCTTCTCAAGAGCTGGGTGCGACAGCAGTAAAAAGTCACCAGATACTCCAGCCGAATGTCTCAACTCAGTGATCTTGCAAAAACAGACCCTCCTGACGCCAGACCCTGTTTTCACCCACCCCCTCCCCATTTCCTGATTCTTCCCGCCTTTTGCCAAATATATACTGCGGTCATAATCAATAAATCAGACTTTGACAACCTTGCAAAGTCTGTTCTTTTCTCTCGCTCATCTCCACAGGTTTTGGGGTCCTTCTCGGGTACCTGATGTTACATGACCCGCAGACAGGGTCAGTCAAATACTAACAGAGGCATTTGATGGCTTTATAAAGGATAGAATGGATTGCAATTTTGGTTGAACAAGAAAATAAATTATTGTTAGCAATATTTCTATTTGCAGAGTTTTCACAAAGCACAAGAGAAAGTGGTTCAGTTTATGAATGGTTTTACTAATGTTGTTAAATAGTTGTCATTCAGCGGAGGTGAATTCCCAGCTTTTTCATTCTGTTTTCCAGCAGCTAATTTTCACTGTAGTTCTTTATGTCTCAGGAAATGATACCATCCTTACCCTTATGTGCTGTTTCCTACATTCACTCCCTATGAATCAATTTTCCAGAAAAACACTCAATTTTTATATCATAAGCCTTGCTACTTTGTTCACATTCAGTCCTGCTAGCTTTCCTCCAAAGAACTCTTTGCTTTTACCTGGAATTCATAATGAAAATGAACTCCATCACTATCTAATTGGATTTCTGACCCCTGACAAAATTGAACAGACTAGATAAAAAAAATCCCCCCAAAACAAATGTCCCCCCCCAAAACAATTGCTATCTGTACAGAACTTCTTTCGGTCAAAAGAATTAACCCAAATAAGTTAATTGTACTATTTTCTCTAAATTTCTTATACTCCCATTTGAGTCTTTAAACCTTTGTATTTATAGCAGTCTTCCAAATCTGTAGATATTGACAGAAATCTCAGAGGTTGTCAGGATACCTGTAAACAAGTAAGTTCCATTTGAATGATCAGAACTAGAACTGCTATGATCTATTGCTTGATTTTCATGTTCCCCTTTGACCTGATTCTTGATTAGTTTTGAATTATGCAGGCACTTTATTAATATAGTTAATGTAGTTCTGTTTATAGACGTAACTTGTTTGGAGAAAGAATGCATTATGAGCATGAGTAAGGTATACACAGTGGATTTGTTCAACAGTAGGAAGAATTGAAGGTTATCAAATAATAAAGGAAGGCTTTTCTTGCCATAGTGAGGGGTCGAGACTTTATGTTTGAGTCTGTAGGGAGGCATTGAAAGATTTTAGTATGTCTACTCTTGATTCTCAAAGTCTGATGGGTTCAATTTTTCTTTGGAGTTTGAAAACATAACTCTCCAAAGACATGTTTGAAAATACAAATTAAATCCACTACCTTTTAAGTCAAGAGAGATGAAACCAGATTTCAAACTTGCTGAAACTAATGAGTAAGTTGGGTCAGAGCAACAGTCCTCAAATTGCTTCTCCTACACCTTCAAAGTAATCACAGAATTTCAGGCTTTTGTGAATCTGGAGTAAAAATGTTTAGTGATCCAAGGTTAGAAAAAACGATGTTCTCAGAAATAGAAAATGATACTTCGAATCAAATTCTTACCAGCAACACTCTAACTTAAAAGGCTAATATTATATAAAAATGAAATATTTTTTCAAATGTCTATGTAGACGCCACTTAAATATTGGCCTTAAACATTGTAAGGTTATGGCGCTCTCCCCCCGGAATGAAAAGCCACGAGGTCTGAGTTCTTCGGGGCAAAGTTTAATTCAGAGTAGCCGGGGCTAGGCTTAGGGGAGAGAAGGAGCCAAGCCAAGAATGGGTCTGGCTTGGGAATTTAGGGAGAAGGTGGGGATGGGATTCAGGGGGAGTGGGGGTGGGTCGGAGTCTGGAATCTGGCTTCGAAGGGTGAGGGGTGAGGTGGAAGATTCCTGAGTAACAGGGGTGGCCTGCTTTAGCATAACCAAAGCCCATGCCTGTAGACAGGCTTTGGACCTCTGGTCTTAGGTGTCTCTGCATTCCAATGGGACTTCTGGAGCTCACACCCTGACAAACATTTATATTCAATTTATTTTAAAAGTCAATATTATGTTAAATATGCAACAAATAAATCCAACACAGAATTGTAAAGCCAGCCCTTCCCCCACCAGCCATCCACTGTTTCCAAGCAGGAGAGGGGCACAGAACAACAAACTTGGACTAGTTAACAAGATATGAAACAACAACTGAAAATGTAACAGCTCATATTTTGCCTTTGGTCTTTTCAAGGTAGGGCTTCCTCACAGTCAGAGCTGGCCAGGAGGTCACTCTGTAGACTAGGTTGGCCCCAAACTCACAGACATCCATTTGGATTAAAGGTGTGGACCTCCACCATGCCTGGAATTTACAAGCTCAATTTGCATCATGAAGACTGGCCTTTAGAAGAGATCTTGGGGGAAGTTTAGCAGACAAAAGGAAACTTCAGCAGAATTAAGCACTATTTTACACTATTTACACTATTTACAGAAAAATTTTAGGAGGACACTTTTTAAAAACACATTTAGACGTGGCTGGCTTTTCACAACACTCCATGCAAGCCAATGTTGTAGATTAATTCCTGGGTGCGTCTACAACCCAAGCCTGCTGCGTGCAAATGAATGCCTCTAAGGAAGGCTTGCTGCAAAAAGCTTGAGCTTGTTTGCTCCTCTGTCCTTCCAGCCTCTGTGACCTTCGACACTTGAACTGTGGCCAGAAGGTCGAAGTCTGGGCTTCTCTTAGGGCCAGATCCCAGGCTGCATTGCAGGTTCCAAGCCCATTTCAAAACCTCTAGAAGGCAAGTGGATGGAAGCGGAAGGGCTCCTCTCACAATTTCTCTGAATACCCGCCACCTGGGAAGGCTGGGGAAGCAACAGATGCCCCCAATCAGGGAAGCCAAAACGGCACCCATGGGCTCCATAATCGTGTCCTGCTGAGTGGGTGAAATCCCACAAGAGAATGCAAGCTTCCCAAAGCCTATCACAGAAAGTGTCTCCAGCACACAGGCCAAGTCTCCATCAGCGCCATTCACAGGTGCACCAGCAGAGTCAATACAAAATTTCCCTCTGCTCCATCCTTAGTCCATCGCTTCACTGAGATGGGAGANCTTCATTCTCCAAGCCAATTAACCCATCATACTTCATATTTCTCCATTCCCTTTTACATCATTGTCCTTTACCACTCCTCCCAAGAAGTTTTGCCAGCACCATTTGCTGAAGATACTGTCTTTCTTCCATTGAGTCTTCTTGGCCCTTTGTCAAATATGAGGTGTCTGAAATTGCATGTGCCCAAGTTTGGATCTTCAAATGTGTTCCATTGACCTATTGGTTTGTTTTTGTGCCAGGGCCATGCTCTTTTTATAGCTACAGCACTGTAATATAGTTTGATGTCTGGAATGAGTTTTGTAAGAGCTAAGTAATATACTATTGTATATATGTAGCACACATTTATTATTGGTTCATGAGAATGGAAATATATAGATTGTTTCCAGTTTCTAGCTATTATTAGTAGGGTAGCAGTGAACATGGATAAATAGGTATTTCTGTACTAAGATATGGGTGCTTTCAGATATATATGATATGGCTGGAATGCTAGCAAGTTTGTGGAGAAAGAGAATACTTACCCACTGCTGAATGCATTGCAAACTGGTACATCCCCTATGGAAATCTGTGTGGAGATTCCTTAGAAAGCTCATAAGTGATCTACCACACATTATATGTCTTTTAAGCAACAGGGAACAGAATGTCTACTAAAGATGCTGGAGACTCCTTATCCTTGAATAGAACACCTATATCAAACTTCTCCCAAGGATCAGAGTGGTTTGTGATAAGTAGGCAGAAAGATTGTAACTGCCAGATGTGGTGGATGGCTACAGGGAAACAGAATTTTACAGGTAGCTGGTCAGTTACTCCTACGCACTCAGAACAATGCTGACAATAAAACCAGTCCCACGTAAACTCAAGTCAGACAAAATTTCAACATAGATTTGAGAAAGTAGGTAAGAAATCCCAACAATATTTGAGGAGCTACTAGCAATTGATGATAGCTTAGAAGGTGAAATTCAGTTTCATTTAGGGGTGAGATTCTTAGTAAGTGGAACAGGCTCTAGTGCATGAACCCACGCTGAAGCCCGACTCTATGGAGTTGATGTAATCTCAAATACACACAGACAAGTGTGTGTGTGTGTGTGTGTGTGTGTGTGTGTGTGTGTGTGTGCTGGAGGAATAGAAAGGATATAAAATATAATATATTGCATGAAATTAACAAAAACAAAAAGTTTAAATATGTGTGGAGAGAGTAAGAGCAAGAATGAAAGCAAGAGAGAAAGACATGACACAGCACATCTGCGGAGGTCATTAGGAATCAGAATGCAGTTCTGTGCATTCAGAATTTGCCTTCTACCTTACTGATAAGGGGTCTCTCTTGTTCCTGCTGCTGTGCTGTATGCTCCAGGCTAGCTTGTCTAGGAGCTTCCAGTGACTTCTCCTGTCTCCACTCCCCATCTCACTATAGAAGATTTGAGGTTACAGATGCACATTCACTTTTCATGTGTGTTCCATGAATGGAACTACAGTTTTGAGGCTTGCAGAGCTAACATCTTTAACTTGTTAGTCATATCTCTAGCACAGAAATGCATATTTTTGACTAGAGAAATATGAGTGGAGATGTACAATATACTGAAATGAATTGTTTATAGTCACTGAATATATCACAAGAAAGAGACACAGATTTTGACAATAAATGCAGTGCAATGACACTATTGCAAAATAAATGGGGAAATATTTTACAACTTATACACATGGGTATGAGTCAAATGACAATGAAACAGCTATGAACTCCTGGAACACAATACCCATGCTGACCTTGCCCCCATGAGTCATACCAGGGAGAAGGTGGCTAGGTCACAACCCTTGAAGACTTGTCCTTTGTGCAAACATCTTTATTGCAAATTGCATGCAAGTATCTCACAGGTTTTGTCAAATCTCATGAAAGTCTCAGTTTGTTGCTCTTTGTTACAAGCTTATACAGTGGAAAAGCAAGGGTCTCATGAGTAAACATTTCCTCTCCCTGGCTGTAGAATATTTGAAAGTAAAACCTTATCAAGGAAACAAACTCGGGTCTGGAGAGATTGTAAGCAATTAAGAGCACTGGCTGGGTGTTCTTGCAGAAGACACAAGTTCAGTTCCCATCACCCACATGGTAGCTAAAAACATGTATAACCCAAGTTCCAGTGGATCTGACACCTTCTTCTGACATCTGTGAGCATTGTACGATATGGGTGCAGACCTTACACTCCTATATGTAAAATAAGAATAATAAATAAAATCTTTTTAAAAACTAAATCTATTGATATGGTAAAGATGGATGACAAACATAAAGGAAGAAAATTTATCAAGAAAGTCCTGGAATTTGCTTCAACTTCTCTATTATACTGAGTGATTTTAAGGAAAATCCATTAAAAGAGTTTGGGAGGGACTCGCCCCTCCCCCCCACCTTGGGGAGCAGAGAGAAGAACTAATAGAGAGGCAGACAGGCGGCCTGCAGACTCAGCAGGCAGTCCAGGTGAGATACTGGTGTGCAATCAAAAGGAGTAAACCCCTATCCCCCCAATCCCTGCCCTCCCACCCCCACACACTTAAACTACTGGTACTGTAGTGGAGATTATAAGCTGCAGGTGCTCAGGTTGAGACAATCCAGCAGGAACAGTGCCAGTGATTCTAGGCTGCATAGCCAACACTGAGGAAGAAACCAGCAGGAAGCAGAGTGAGTGACCAACCAGTCCTCCATATTAACATTTGAGATTAGCACCAGAATCCAAACAAACAAACAATAACATCAACAACAACAAAAACAAAAATCCACATGCCAAAGGCACAAAGGAAAAACAACAATATGGGAAAAGCTCATAATAAATACCCCCCAAACTCTATCAGTCCTGTAGAAGATCCTGACAATGAGATTTCCCTGGAACAAAACCAACACACTGAAATTCGAAAAACAATTGTAGACATATTCAAACAAACTGAAAAATATAAAGAACAAATCAGAGAACTAAGGGGAGAGAATGAAAAGCTCATAAAGGAACTAGAATGAAAGAATGATGAACTCCATAAAAAAATAGAGGGAGAGAATGACAAACTCCAAAAAGAACTAAAGGTAGAGAAATACAAACTCTGGAAAGAACTAGAGGAAGAGAAATACAAACTCTGGAAAGAACTAGAGGGACAGAATGACAGACTCTGGAAGGAAGTTGAAACACTGAAAAGATCTCAGTCTGAAAGGAAAAAGAAACTGACCAGCAAAGCAAGGAGCTACGATAATAAAAAGTTCTTAAAGGAAGTGGAAATACTGAAGAAATCACAAGATGAAATGAAAAAGGAAATTAACCATTCATCCATTCAGCAAGAAAGGATGGGAAAAAGCCTCAGAAGCAGAATGGATGAAGCATAAAAAAGAATATCAGACCTACAGGATAACAATGCACAACTAGAAACTTCAAATAAAGATTATGAAAGATTAAAAATAAACCCAAGAGTGGAACAACCAGGAAATGTGGGACACCATGAAAAGACCAAACCTCCCCATCATAGGGATAGAGGAAGGAGAAGAATCCCAAGACAATGGTATTGATCAGATCTTCAACAGAATAATAGAAGAAAATTTCGCCAAACTGAAAAAATAAAAATTGATACAAATACAAGAAGCACCAATAGCACCAAATAGACAAGACCAGAAAAGAAATTCCCCATGCCATATCATAGTTAAAACACTAGATGCTCAAAACAAATACAAAATACTGAAAGCCACAAGGGAAAAAAAAGTTACATATAAGGGGAAACCCATCAGAATTACAGCTGATTTCTCAGTGCAAAAAATGAAAGCAAGAAGAATATGGACCAAAGTATTCACAGTGCTAAATGACTTCAGGTGCCAACCCAGATTACTATACCCAGCAAAAATATCAATTGTAGTTGAAGGAGAAAGAAAAATCTTTCATGACATAAATGAAATGAAAGAATACATGTCAGGGCTGGAGAGATGGCTCAGTGTTTAAGAGCACCAACTGCTCTTGCAGAGGACCCTGGTTCAATTCCCAGCACCCACATGGGCCTAAGAGCCATCTTTAACTCCAGTTCCAGGGGAATCTGACACCCTCTTCTGACCTCTGCAGCATTGCACAACATAGGTGCACCAGCCTACATGCAGACAGTACACTCATACACATAAAAAATATTAAATAAGTTTTGTGGACTGGAGGGTCATGTGGACCAGGCGAGTCAGCCCAGAGGGATCTGGGAGTTATGAGCCAAGGTTCAAACACAGACTGCTGCCCCAAGCAGTTGGGGGCGGATTACATGCTGCCTAAGCAGCAGCTGGGGGCAGAGTGTTTGTGGACCACCAGAGGGTCCTATGGACCAGGCAGCTCAGCCCAGAGGGCTCTCAGAGCTAGGAACTGGGGTTTGAACACAGACTGCTGCCTGAACAGCTGGTGGGCTAAACAAGCAACCCAATGCCCCCCACCAACTGGAACCCCCCAACTGGATCTCAAGAGAGAGTGGATGGCAGCAGTGGGAATACAGTGTTCAGAAGGTGTCATCTGGGTTGCTACCCACCCAGCTCTTGCAGAACAGAATGGGAAAAGTGAACTACACCTTCCAATATATAACCAAAATTGAAAACCTAAAACCTAGACAAGTCAACACTCCATTCATAAGGAGACTACAACAAAGACACCCAAAGGAAAGCAACCCTTCAACAAGGTGAAGAGGCATTCAAGATTCACTTCAGAATATAGGCAAAGGGCTAACCACATGCCGAGAGCACAAGGAAAGAACAATATGGGAAAAACACAGAATAATTCCATACCAAACTGTATGGAGCCAGTGGAGGACTCCTACAATGGGATTTCCCCAGAGGTAACCCAGGACACAAATCCCAAAATATCAATCACAGATATATTCAAAGATATCATGAAACTAATGGGAGAGAATGAAGAAATCAGAAAGGACCTAGAGGGAGACAAGGACAAACTTCAGAAGGAACTAAAAGGAGAAAATAACAGACTCTGGAAAGAGCTAGAGGGACAAAATGACAAACTCTGGAAGGAAGTGGAAACACTGAAAAGATACCATGGTGAAATGAAAAAGGAAACTAATGAGCTACAAGAAAAGATTGAAAAGCTCCAAAAGGAAATGGAAATAGTAAAGAAAACACAGGAAGAAATGAAAAAGGAAATCGAACAGTCATCCAATAAAGAGGAAAGAATGGGAAAAAGCCTCAAAAGCAGAAAGAAGGAAGCAGAAAAAGAATACCGGACCTAGAAGACAACACAAAACAACTAAAAAGCTCAAGTAAAGACTATGAAAACTTTAAAAATACATGAGTGGAACAACCAGGAAATGTGGTACACTATGAAAAGATCAAACATCCACATCATAGGGATAGAGGAAGGAGAAGAATCCCACGAGAATGGTATTGATCAGATTGTCAACAAAATAATAGAGGAAAATTTCCCCAAATTAATAAAGACAAACCCGTACAAATACAAGAAACACATAGAACACCGAATAGACAAGACCAGAAAAGAAACTCCCCTCACCATATCATAGTTAAAATGCTAGACATGCAAAACAAAGACAAAATTCTGAAAGCCACAAAAGAAAAACAACAAGTTGCATATAAGGGAAAATCTATCAGAATTACAGCTGACTTTTCAACACAAACTATGAAAGCAAGAAGAACGTGGACCAAAGCATTCCTAGTGCTAAAAGACTATAAATGTCAACCCAGGTTAATATACCTAGCAAAAATTTCTATTCTAGATGAAGGAAAGAGAAAAATCTTCCATGACATAAACAAGATGAAATAATACATGTTTGGAAAACCAACCCTTCAGAGAATACTTGAAACAATTCAATGGACATAGGAGAGGAGCAACTATCCCCAGGCACCTTGAAAGAAAAACTTAATAAAAACAGAAATGCAGAAGTAGAAAACTAGGCAAAAATTGCAAACATATAATAAGGTGAAAGGAAGCAAAACATACCTCTCAATTATAACCTTAAATATTAATAGGCTAAACTCCCCAATCAAAAGACATAGACTGGGAGAATGGATTAGGAAACAGAATCCATGGATATGCTCTATAAAAAAAACCCATCTCACCCTTAAGGAAAGGCATCAACTTAAAGTGAAAGAATGGAAAAAAATATTTCAAGAAAATGGTATGAAGAAGAATGCAGGAGTTGCTATCTTAATATCAGACAAAATAGACTTCAAACTAGAAGCAATTAGAAGAGACAAAGAGGGCCATTATATACTTATCAAAGGGAAAATTAACCATGAAGATTTCACAAACATGAATGTATATGCACCAAACTCCAGTGCACCAATCTTTATAAATATAACTCTACAGGATCACAAGGCACAGATTAACCCCTGCACACTCATAGTAGGGGACTTCAATATCCTATTGAGTCCTTTGGACAGATCAACTGGATAAAGTATAACCAGAGATATATCTGAAATGAATAAAACAATAAAGGAAATTGACCTCACAGACATCTTCTGAATATTCCACCCAAGCACCAGAGATAATACTTTCTACTCAGCACCTCATGGAACATTNACCTGCCTGTAACTCTAGTTCCAGAGAGTCTACTGCTCCCTTCTGCCCTTTGGGAGCACCTGCATGCATGTAGTGCATATAAACTCACATAGGCACACATACATACACATAAAAAAAACGAGGAAAAATAGGGGGGCTGGAGAGGGGAATCATTCATTAAGAACACTTGCTGCTCTTGCAGAAGACCTATATTTGGTGGTTCATAGCCACCTATAATTCCAGTTCTTGGGGATCCACTGCCCTTTTCTGGCCTCTGTGGGCATTGTACACACATGGGGAATGCGCACACAAGCAGGCGCACACACATACACATAATAAAAACAAATAGATAAATAAATAAGGGGTTGGAGAGATGGATCAGCAGTTAAGAGCACTGGCACCCATATTTTGGCTAACAATCATCCATAAATCCAGTTCCAGGGAATCTGAGTCTTTCCTTGAACCTCTGTGGGCATTGCACAACATGGGTGCACTTACATAATGCAGGCAGCACATTCATACACATAAAATTAAAATAGGGGCTGGAGAGATGGCCTAGTGGTTAAGAGCACCGACCGCTCTTGCAGAGGACCCGGGTTCAATCCCCAGCACCCACATGGAGGCTAAGAACTATCTGTAACTCCAATTCCAGGAGAACTCCAGTTCCAGGGGAATCTAAGACCCTCTTCTGACCTCCACGGCATTGCACAACACGGGTGCACAGACCTACATGCAGACAGTACACTCATACACATACAAAAAGAAATTAAAAATTTTTTAAAAAGAAATCATTTAAAAAAATATAAAAGATGAATACTTAATGCCCATACCAATTTGGCTGAGGGTCTTAAGGGATAACTTTGTTCCTTGCCCTCAGAAGTCAACTAAGTCCCAGGGAACTATGCATGGGGGCATCTCTTGAAATGTCCTGCAAATGTGAGTCACCAGTTTTCCTGTGCAGGGAGGTCTTGGAGATCTACTAATGGGACTTCAGCAGTGTCCAGTCTATAAAGAGGAAAGTGTGCTCATGCTTCAAAAAAGGAAGCCTGGTCAAGCAAGACCTAACTTTGTCCTCAAGTGGTTGGAACTGGTGATTGAAAAGCCAAAAGGATGGGGCTGGAGAGATGGCCTAGCGGTTAAGAGCACCAACTGCTCTTGCAGAGGACCCGGGTTCGATTCCCAGCACCCACGTGGCGGCTAAGAACCGTCTGTAACTCCAGTTCCAGGGGAATCTGAAACCCTCTTCTGACCTCCGCGGCATTGCACGACATGGGTGCACCAACCTACATGCAGACAGTACATTAATACACATAAAAAAATAAAATTAAAAAAAATTATTTTTAAAAAAGAAAAGCCAAAAGGAGGGGCTGGAGAGATGGCCTAGCGGTTAAGAGCGCCGACCGCTCTTACAGAGGACCCGGGTTCGATCCCCAGCACCCACACGGCGGCCGAGAACCATCTGAAACTCCAATTCCAGTTCCAGGGGAATCCGACACCATCTTCTGACCTCCGTAGCATTGCATGACAGGAGTGCACAAACCTGCATGCAGACAGTACATTCCTACACATACAGAAATAAAATAAAAATTAAAAAAAAAAGCCAAAAGGAGTCAGGAGCTCCCCCCCAAAAAAAAACCTGAGTGACCCTTGACCAGATCCTCAACTGACCTTGAGAAAACAAAAACCTTGGTTAATCTGGGCTAAGTGTGGGGTCTTAAACATCCAAAAGGAAAGTATAACCAGAAATAAATAAATAGTAAGGCCTGAGAAATTATACTTCAGATATAATACTTGAGATCTTAGTAAAAAGACAAAAAGTAAAAAATTTTAAAAAAGAACACAATTGTTTTGCCTGTCTTACTGGCAAGTGCAGCTACCCCGTGGCTGCCACTGATTTTGCCATCCTTCAAAGACATGAGACACAGCTTTTCAACCTTCCAATACGGACTGCAGACTCATGTCTCTCTAAGAATCCTCCAAACCTTCAGTGCCAGATGGGGACTGCTGAGACATCCAACTTGTGCACTGAGCAATTACTGGGGTTTCAGCCTCTTCAGAGTATAGACTGCCATTGTTGGACTACCCAGGCTGTATCATGGAGACCAGTATAGGTAGATCAAGACAGGACAGGGTGCTTAATGGACCTCATTTGGTGACCATGGGAAGGGAAAACCCCAGTGTGGAGCAGAAGGGCAGAACTGATGGTGGTTTGGGCTTGCCAAGGAGGAGCCCTCAAACATGACATCTTTCAGCCTAATAAAAAAAAAAATTACAGGAAAAAAATCATAAGCTGAAGATGCTAAAACCTATGATACATGTGGCGTGCATATGTGCATATTTTGGAGTGATGCATATTGGAAGGAACAACAGCAACAACAACTACTACAACAACAACAGAAAGACTGTGTCAAAGAACTGATTGAAATGATAAATTTCTGCTCGAAACAGTAAACTACTGCATCGAGAATTTTGACAGAGAGTGCGAAAAAGATGAAAAACATATTTGGCAGAATGCATGAGCCCTGGTGGGGTGGGAGTGTCTAGATTTGATTTGAAATTTTATGTGAAATGCACAGAGCTTCAATAAAAACTTGGTTTTGAAAAAGATAAAAAAAAAATAAAAGATGAGCAGGATATGGTGGCATAGGCCTTTAATCCCAGCACTTGGGAGGCAGAGGCAGGTGGATCTCTGTGAGTTCAAGGCTAGCCTGGTCTACAGAGCAAGCTCTAGGCCAGCTAGGACTAAAGGGAGACCCTGTCTCAAAAAGACCAAAAATAAATACATAAATAAATAAATAAATAAATAAATATTAAAAAATAAAAAAGATGAAGCCGGGTGTGGTGGCACACGCCTTTAATCCTAGNTTCCCCTCTTCCTGGCGCTGGGCTCAAGAGATCTCAAAATCTCAAGAGTCACACAAGCGTGCCTTTAATACGCGCTGGGAGGATAACTCCGGCCCCCACAGCCACTAGGATCTAATCAAGCCAAAGACACACCATTTAATCCCAGCTGGGGGATAACTCCAACCTCACAGCACAAAAAGCCCAATCAAACCAAAGACCACGTCAGGAACCAAACCCGATCACATCAGCTCGGCCAAGGCACACCAAGTTCCTACCTGGCTCTCCTCTCTTCCTGCCGCTGGGCTCAAGAGATCTCAATCCTCAAGAGTCACACAAGCGTGCCTTTAATACCGGCTGGGAGGATAACTCGCCCCACAGCCACTAGATCCAAACAGCCAAAGACCACACCTTAATCCCAGCTTGGGGGGATAATCCAATCCTCACAGGCACAAAGGCCAATCAAACCAAAGACACCAGGACCAAACGATCAGCAATCAGTCTCGCCAAGCACCCAGTTCTACCTAGTCCCCCTCTTCTCGCTCGCTGGGCTCAAGAGAATTCAAATCTCAAGAGTCACACAAAGTCGTGCCTTTAATACCGGCTGGGAAGGAAACCTCCGCCCCACATGCCACCTAGATCTAAATCAAGCCAAAGACCACACCTTTAATCCCAGCTGGGAACGGATAACTCCAACCTCACAGCCACAAAGGCCAATCAAACCAAATACAGCAGGACCAAAACGATCAGCATCAGCTCGCCAAGGCACCCACTCCTACCTGTCTTCCCTCTTCCTGCCGGCTGGGCTCAGAGATCTCAAATCTCAAGAGTCACACCAGAGCGTGCCTTTAATACCGGCTGGGGGGATAACTCCGCCCCCACAGCCCTAGATCTAATCAAAGCCAAAGACGCACACCTTTAATCCCGCTGGGGGGGATATCTCCAACCTCACAGCCCAAGAGGCCATAATCAAACCAAAAGACAGCAGGACCAAAACGATCAGCAGTCAGCTCAGCCAAGGCACCCAGTTCTACCTGTCTTCGCCTCTTCCTGCCGCTGGGCTCAAGAGATCTCAAATCTCAAGAGTCACACAAGCGTGCCTTTAAATACCGCTAGGGAGTAACTCCGCCCCCACTGCCACTAAGATCAATCAAGCCAAAGACCAACCTTTAATCCCAGCTGGGGAGGATAAACTCAAACCTCACAGCCCACAAAGCCAAATCAAACCAAAGACAGCAGGACCAAACGATCAGCAATCAGCTTCCAAGCACCCAAGTTCCTACCTGTCTTCCCCTCTTCCTGCCGCTCGCGCTCAAGAGATCTCAAATCTCAAGAGTCACACAAGCGCTAAGCCCTAATCCCAGTGCTGGGAGGATAACCCCCCCACAAGCCACTAGATCTAATTCAAGCCAAGAGACGCACACCTTTAATCCCAGCTTGGGAGGATAACTCCAACCTCACAGCCACAAAGGCCCAATCAAACCAAAGACAGCAGGACCAAACGATCAGCAATCAGCTCGCCAAGAGCACCCAGACTTCCTATGCCTGTCTTCCCCTCTTCCTGCCGCTGGGCTAAGAGATCTTCAAATCTCAAGAGTCACACAAGCGTGCCTTAAATACCGGCTGGGATGGATAACTCCGCCCCACAGCCACTAGATCTAATCAAGCCAAGACCACACCTTTAATCCCAGCTGGGGGGATAACTCCAACCTCACAGCCAAAAAGGCCAATCAAAACCAAAGACAGCAGAACCAAACGATCAGCAATCAGCTCGCCAAGGCACCCAGTTTCCCTACCTGTCTTTCCCCTCTTCGCTGCCGCTGGGCTCAAGAGATCTCAAATCTCAAGAGTCACCAAGGTGCCTTTAATCCGGCTGGGAGGCATAACTCCGCCCCCACATCCACTAGATCTAATCAAGCCAAAGACCCACCTTTAATTCCCAGCTGGGGAGGATAACTCCAAACCTCACAGCCCAAAGGCCAATCAAACCAAAGACAGCAGGACCAAACGATCAGCAATCAGCTCGCCAAGGCACCCAGTTCTACCTGTCTTCCCCTCTTCCTGCCGCTGGGCTCAAGAGATCTCAAATCTCAAGAGTCAGCACAAGCGTGCCTTTAATACCGGTGGGAGGATAACTCCTGCCCCCTCGCCACTAGATCTAATCAAGCCAAAGACCACACCTCTTTAATCCCAGCTGGGGGGATAAACTCCAACCTCACTGCCACAAAGGCCAATCAAACCAAAGACAGCAGGACCAAAACGTCAGCAATGCAAGCTCGCCAAGGTACCCCAGTTCCTACCTGTCTTTCCCCGTCTTCCTGCCGCTGGGCTCAGAGATCTCAAAATCTCAAGAGTCACACAAGCGTGCCTTTAATACCGGCTGGGAGGATAACTCCGCCCCCACAGCCACTAGATCTAATCAAGCCAAAGACCACACCTTTAATCCCAGCTGGGGGATAAGGGAATAACTCCAACCTTACAGCCACAAAGGCCAATCAACCAAAGACAGCAGGACCAAACGATCAGCAATCAGCTCGCCAAGGCACCCAGTTCCTACCTTCTTCCCCTCTTCCTGCCGCTGGCTCAAGAGATCTCAAATCTCAAGAGCACACAAGCGTGCCTTTAATACCGGCTGGGAGGATATAACTCCGCCCCCACAGCCATCTAGATTCTAATCAAGCCAAAGACCACACCTTTAATCCCAGCTGGGAGGATAACTCCAACCTCACAGCCACAAAGGCCAATAAGAACCAAAGACAGCAGGACCAAACGATCAGCAAATAGCTCGCCAAGCACCCAGTTCCTACCTGTCTTTTCCCCTCTTCCTGCCGCTGGGCTCAAGAGATCTCAAATCTCAAGAGTCACACCACAAGCGTGCCTTTTAATACGGCTGGGAGGATAAACTCCGCCCCCATCAGCCACTTAGATCTAATCAAGCCAAAGACCACACTTTTAATCCCAGCTGGGAGGATAACTCCAACCTCACAGCCAAAAAGGCCAAATCAAACCAAAGACAGCAGGACCAAACCGATCAGCATCAGCTCGCCAAGGCCCCCAGTTCCTACTGTCTTCCCCTCTTCCTGCCGCTGGGCTCAAGAGATCTCAAATCTCAAGAGTCACACAAGCGTGCTTTTAATACCGACTGGGAGGATAACTCCGCCCCCACAGCCACTAGATCTATCAAGCCAAAGACCACACCTTTAATCCCAGCTGGGAGGATAACTCCAACCTCACAGCCACAAAGGCCATCAAACCAAAGACAGCAGGACCCAAAGATCAGCAATCAGTGTCGCCAAGGCACCCAGTTCCTACCTGTCTTCCCCTCTTCCTGCCGCTGGGCTCAAGAGATCTTCTAAATCTCAAGAGTCAACACAAGCCGTGCCTTTAATACCGGCTGGGAGGAGTAACTCGCCCCCACAGCCAACATTAGAGTAATCAAGCCAAAGGACCACACCTTTAATCCCAGCTGGAGGATAACTCCAACCTCAAAGCCACCCAAAGGACCAATCAACCAAAGACAGCAGGACCAAACGATCAGCAATCAGCTCGCCGACAGGCTCCCAAGTTCCTACCTGTCTTCCCCTCTTCCTGCCGTGGGCTCAAGAGATCTCAAATTCCAGGAGTCACAGCGTGCTAGCGTGCCTTAATACGCCGCTGGGGATTAACTCCGCCCCCACAGCCACTAGATTCTAATCAAGCCAAGACCACACCTTTACTCCCAGCTGGAGGATAACTCCAACCTCACAGCCACAAAGGCCAAATAGAACCAAAAGGACCAGCAAGGACCAAACGATCAGCAATCAGCTCGCCAAGGCACCCAGTTCCTACCTGTCCTTCCCTCTTCCTGCCGTGGCTCAGGAGATCTCAAAATCTCAAGAGTCCACAACAAGCGCTGCCTTTAATACCGGCTGGAAGGATAATACTCCGCCCCCACAACCACTAGAAGTCTAATACAGCCAAAGACCACACCTTTAATCCCAGCTGGGGATTAACTCCAACCTCAACAGCCACAAAGGCCAATCAAAACCAAAGACAGCCAGGAACGCAACGATCAGCAATCAAGCTCGCCAAGGCAACCCAGTTCCTACCTGTCCTTCCCCTTCTTCCTGCGCCTGGGCTCAGGAGGTCGCAAATCTCAAGAGTCACACAAGCGTGCTTTTAATACCGGCTGGGAGGATAACTCCGCGCCGCCATGCACTAGATCTAATCAAAGCCCAAAAGACCACACCTTTAATCCCAGCTGAGGGATAACTCCAACCTCCACAGACCACAAAGGCCAATCAACCAAAGACAGCAGGACCAAACGATCAGAGCAATCAGCTCGTCCAAGGCACCAGTTCCTACCTGTCTCCCCCTCTTCCACTGCCGCTGGCGCTCAAGAGATCTCAAATCTCAAAGCTCACACAAGCGTGCCTTTATCCAGGCTGGAGGGATAACTCCGCCCCCACTGCCACTAGATACTAATCAAGCACCCCAAAGCCCACCCCACCTTTAATCCCAGCTGGGAGGATAAACTCCAACCTCACAGCCCAAGGCCAATCAAACCAAAGACACAGGACCCAAACGATAATCAATCAGCTCCCAAGGCCACCAGTTCCTACCTGTCACCCTGTCTTGCCTAAGCCTGCTTGGTCCAGAGATCTCAATTCTCAGGAGTCACACAAGCCTTCAAGTGTGCCTTTAATACCGACTGGGAGGAAAATCCGCCCCCACAAGCCACTAGAGATCTTAATCAAGCAAAGACCACACCTTTAATCCAGCTGGGAGGATAACTGCCAACCTCACAGCCACAAAGGCAATCAAACCAAAGACAGCAGAGGCCAAACGATCACGCAATCAGCTCGCCAAGGCACCCCAGTTCCTTACCTGCTCTTCCCCCTCTTCCTGCCGCTGGCTCCAAGAGATCTCAAATCTCAAGAGCACACAAGCGTGCCTTAATACCGGCTGGGAGGATAACGTCGCCCCCTGCCACTAAAGATGCTAATCAGCCAAAGACCACCCTTTCAATCCCAGCTGGGCGGATAACTCTAAACCTCCACAGCCACAAAGGGCAATCAAACCAAAGACAGCAGGACCAAACGATCAGCAATCAGCTCGCCAAGGCACCCAGTTCCTACCTGTTCTCTCCCTCTTCCTGCCGCTGTGCTCAGAGATCTCAAATCTCAAGAGGTCGACACAAGCGGTGCCTTTAATACCGGCTGGAGGATAAACTCCGCCCCACACAGCCACTAGATCTAATCAAAGTCCAAAGGACGCACACCTTTAATCGCAAGCTGGGGGGATAACTCCAAACCTCACAGCACAAAGGCCAATCAATACCAAGAACAGCCAAGACGCCACGATCAGACACAGCTCGCGGGCACCCAGTTCCTACCTGTCTTCCCTCCTCGTTCCTTGCCGCTGGGCTTCAGAGGATCTCAATCTCAAGAGTCACACAAGCGTGGCCTTAATACCGCTGGGAGGATAACTCCCGCCCCCACAGCCACTAGATCTAATCAAGCCAGAAGACGGCACACCTTTAATCCAGCTGGGGAGGATAACTCCAAACCTCCACAGCCACAAAGCCAATCAAGTCCAAAGACAAGCAGGACCAAACGATCAGCAATGCAGCTCGCCAAGGCACCCAGTTTTCCTGACCTGTCTTCCCCTCTTCCTGCCGCTGGTTCAAAGAGATCTCAAATTCCAAGAGTCACACAAGCCTAGCCTTTAATACCGGCTGGGAGGATAACTCGCCCGCCCCACAGCCTAGATCTAATCAAGCCAAAGACCACACTTTAATCCAGCTGGGAGGATAACTCCAAACCTCACAGCCAAAAGGCCAATCAAACCAAAGAACAGCAGGACCAAAGCGATCAGCAATCAAGCTCGGCCAAGGCAACCCAGTTCCTACCTGTCTTCCTCTTTTCCTGCGTGCTGGGCACTCAAAGAGATCTTCAAATCTCAAGAGTTCCAACAAGCGTGCCTTTAATACCGGCTGGGGAGGATACTCCGCCGCCCGCAGCCACTAGATCTAATCAAGCCAAAGACCACACCTTTAATCCCAGCTGGGGAGGATAACTCAACCTCAAGCCACAAAGGCCAATCAAACCAAAGGACAGCAGGACAAAACCGATCAGCAATCAGCTCGCCAAGGCACCCAGTTCCCTACCTGTCTTCCCTCTTCTGCCGCTGGGCTCAGAGATCTCAAATCTCAGAGTACACAAGCGTGCCTTTAATACCGGCTGGGAGAGGGATAAGCTCCGGCCACCCACAAGCCACTAGATCTAATCAAGCCAAAGACCACACCTTTATCCCAGCTGGGGGATAACTCCCAACCTCAACAGCCACAAAGACCAATCCAAACAAAGACAGCAGGACCAAAGATCAGCAATCATCCGCCAAGCCCCCCAGGGTTCCTATCCCTGTCTCTCCCTCTTCCTGCCGCTGGGCTCAAGAGATCTCAAATCTTTCAAGAGTCACACAAGCTGCTTTTTTAATACCGCTGGGAGGATAACTCCGCCCCCACAAGCCACTTAGACTAATCAAGCTCAAAGATCCACACCTTTAATCCCGGGCTGGGGGGATAACTCCAACCTCCACAGCCACAAAGGCCAATCCAAACCAAAAGACAGCAAGACCAAAACGATCAAGCAATCAAGCTCGCCAAGGAACCCAGCCTACCTGTCTTCCCCTCTTCCTCCGCTGGGGTCTCAAGAGATATCAAATCTCAGAGGAGTCATACACAAAGCGTGCCTTTTAATACACGGCTGGGAGGTAACTCCGCCCCCACTAGCCACTAGATCTCAATCAAGCAAAAGTGCCACTACCTTTCATCCCAGCTGGGAGGATACTCCAACCTCACAGCCACAAAGGCCCAATCCAAACCAAAAGACAGCAGAACCAAACGATCCAGCAATCAGCTCGCCTAGGCTACCCCAGTCCTACCTTCTTCCCCTCTTCCTGCCGCTGGGCTCAAGAGATCTCAAATCCTCAAGATCACACAAGCGTGCCATTAATACATGACTGGGAGGATAACTCCCCCCACAGCCACTAGATCTAACTAGCCAAAGACCACACCTTAATCCCAGCTGGGAGGATAACTCCAACCTCACAGCAACAAAGGCCAATCAAACCAAAGACAGCAGGACGCAAACGGATCAGGCAATCAGCTCGCCAAGGCACCCAGTTCCTACCTGTCTTCCCCTCTTACTGCCGCTGGGCTCAAGAGATCTCAAATTTCAAGAGTCACACAAGCGTGCCTTAATACCGGCTGGGAGGGTAAATTCCGCCCCCACAGCCACTAGAGTCTAATCAAGCCAAAGACCACACCTTTAATCCCAGCTGGGGGGATAACTCCAACCTCACAGCCACAAAGGCCAATCAAACCAAAGACAGCAGGACCAAACGATCAGCAATCAGCTCGCCAAGGCACCCAGTTCCTACCTGTCTTCCCCTCTTCCTGCCGCTGGGCTCAAGAGATCTCAAATCTCAAGAGTCACACAAGCGTGCCTTTAATACCGGCTGGGAGGATAACTCCGCCCCCACAGCCACTAGGTCTAATCAAGCCAAAGACCACACCTTTAATCCCAGCTGGGGGGATAACTCCAACCTCACAGCCACAAAGGCCAATCAAACCAAAGACAGCAGGACCAAACGATCAGCAATCAGCTCGCCAAGGCACCCAGTTCCTACCTGTCTTCCCCTCTTCCTGCCGCTGGGCTCAAGAGATCTCAAATCTCAAGAGTCACACAAGCGTGCCTTTAATACCGGCTGGGAGGATAACTCCGCCCCCACAGCCACTAGATCTAATCAAGCCAAAGACCACACCTTTAATCCCAGCTGGGAGGATAACTCCAACCTCACAGCCACAAAGGCCAATCAAACCAAAGACAGCAGGACCAAACGATCAGCAATCAGCTCGCCAAGGCACCCAGTTCCTACCTGTCTTCCCCTCTTCCTGCCGCTGGGCTCAAGAGATCTCCGAGAACCATCTTTAACTCCAGTTCCAGGGGAATCTGACACCTTCTTCTGACCTCTGTGGCATTGCACAACATGGGTGCACAAACCTACATGCAGACAGTACATTCATACACATAAAGAATAAAGTAAATAAAAAAATGATATATGTGAGAAACATGCATATGTGATAGCAGTAACCAGAGCAAGCTATGAAAGTATGTCGTAGCTATGTTAAACAACTGCAAAAAAAAAAAAAAAGGCCAAAATAAACCACCAAGATGTGAACAGAAGGTGGTGATTTTTTTTTGTGTATTTTACTGTGGTCACATATTATTTTTATGGTTTAAGAAAAAGTCCAAAAATGTGTAAGTAACATTTGTGGCCCAAGAAAGGCAAACAAATTGCCCATGTCTATAACATTGGATGGTCATAAGCATTTTGGCAGAGCTGAGACTCATAGACATCAGTCCCTGCTGGAACTGCTCTGTGATGTCAGTTGAAGCTGATTCATGCCCTACAACACAGGCAGAGGCCAGAGGACATTCCTGTTGAGCAATCACTCCATTGCCCAGCAGTGTCCGTGTCCCCTACCCTCTGACCCCTGCCCACCTCATAAGAGCTGGCCATTCCTTATCTGACTTCTCATCCCTTCTGCAGTGCATGAAAAGACAGCCACATTTCTTAGAGTTGTGGGATTCTTTTTAAAAAGATTGTATTTATTATTTTTGTATTTATGTGTATGAGTATATTGTCTGCATCTATGCATCTGTCATGCAATGCCCATGGTAGTCAGAAGAAAGCATTGAATTTCCTTGGGACTGGAGTTATAGATGGTTGTTAGCTACCATTTGGGTTCTGGGAACTGAACCTGGGTCCTCTGCAAGAGCAGTCAGTGCCCTTAACTCCTGAGCCATGTGTCTATCCCCTGAGCTGTGGGGTTCACTGTGGATTGTGCTATTTTATTTAGTTCTTTATCTGTCTTGTTACCATAATGCCAACTCTGAGCCCACAGAGATGTGGCTGTGTTGATAATCTTATGTAATCTCCAGTGCTTGATGGCTGAGATGTTCTGTTCTTACCTATTATACTGACCCCCAGGACCTAGAACCTGTGCCCTTTCTCCTCCTGAACACCTACCTGCTTGTATGAGCTGTTTAGAGATGTTTGAGTCCCACACCACAACTGAGCCTAGCAGTTTCTTTTTCCTGTGCAGTGCCTGATCTTCCACCAGCAGCCTAGTTGCTCAAGAAAGACCTGGCATCCTGAAAATGTGTGCTTCATTATCCTGAGGTCAAGTGCACCAACACCAATGGTGTCTTGCTTGTGAGCTTTGTGGGCAGAAAGGCTGTGCGTATGTTTTTGTCAGCTTGACACATTTTTATTTTATTTTATTTATTTCTGTATGTGTATGAATGTACTGTCTGCATGCAGGTTTGTGCACCTGTGTCGTGCAGTGCCGTGGAGGTCAGAAGAGGGTGTTGGATTCCCCTGGAACTGGAGTTCTCCTGGAATTGGAGTTTCAGACGGTTCTCGGCCACCATGTGGGTGCTGGGGATCGAACCCGGGTCCTCTGCAAGAGAGGTCGCGCTCTTAACCACTAGGCCATCTCTCCAGCCCAGCTTGACACATTTTTGAAGAGGGAACCTCAACTGAGGAATGTTCTCTATCAGATTAGCCTGTGGGCATGTCTGTGGGGCATTTTCTTGATTGCTGGTTGATGTAGGAGGGCCCAGCTCACTCTGGGCAGTTGGGCCTGGCGTGTGTAAGAAAAGTAACTGAGGGCTGGAGAGATGGCCTAGCGGTTAAGAGCGCCGACCGCTCTTACGGAGGACCCGGGTTCGATCCCCAGCATCCACATGGCGGCCGAGAACCGTCTGAAACTCCAGTTCCAGGGGAATCCGACACCATCTTCTGACCTCCGTGGCATTGCACGACACGGGTGCACACACTTGCATGCAGACAGTACATTCATACACGTACAGAAATAAGTAAAAAAAAAAAAAATTAAAAAAAAAAAAAAAGAAAAGAAAAGTAGCTGAACAAGCCAGAAAAGCAAGCTAGTGAGCAGCATTCTTCCATGGCCTGTGCTTCAGTTCTTGCCTCTAGGTTTCTGCCTTGAGTTTGTCCTGACTCCCTTTGATGATGGATTATGATATGGAAGTGCTGGCCAAATAAGCCCTTTTCTTCTCAAGTTGATTCTAGTCAGAGTCTTTATCACAGCAACAGAAACCAAGGTACAATAGGTTGCTTTTCCTATGTCTTTTTTTTTTTTATAGACATTTTAGAAAATCATATTTATTTTGTGGTGTGTGTGTGTGTGTGTGTGTGTGTGTTCATGTGTTCACGTGTGAGGACAGCTTGTGTCAGTTGGTTCTCTCCTACCATGTAAATTCTGGGGATCAAACTCAGGTTGTTTGGTTTGGTGGCAAGCACCTTGAGTTGCTCAGCCATTTCCCTGGCCTTTGTTTTTTTTTTTTTTTTTTTTTTTTTTGAGACAGGGTCATGTTTTGTATATCAGGTTGGCCATAACCTTGTGGATCTTCTGTGCTCACCAACCCCCTTGTTACTAGACACTTTGGGGCTGCCACACATTAGAATGTTAGTGTGTGTTTTGGCCTTGCTTTATTTATTTATTTATTTATTTATTTATTTATTTATTTATTTAACTTATGTCCTTTTGAGACCGGGGACAGGATCTCCCTTTAGTCCCAGCTGGCCTGGAGCTCTCTATGTAGACCAGGCTGGCCTTGAACTCACAGAGATCCACCTGCCTCTGCCTCCGAGTGCTGGGATTAAAGGTGTGCGCCACCACACCCAGCCTAAGATGGTTCGTAGCTGCCATGGTGGAGCTGGGATTCGAACCTGGGTCCTCTGCAAGAGCAGTCAGTGCTTTTAACCCCTGAGCCATCTCTCTAGCCCTTGGCATTACATTATTACACAGAATTACTGATTCAGTTTTTCCTAAATGCTGATATAGATTTTGACCTATGTCAGAAGAGGGGTTCTCATTTAGGGATTCAAGGTCTCCTGTATCAGAAGCACAGGGAGGTCTCGTAAATTCATCTTTCAGATTTCATGCCCCATCCTAGGTCTTCAGTATCAGAGTATGCATGCACAGATGTGAGGGTGTATGTTTAGGGAGGGCTTGTTTGGAAGTTTGTGGGTTTTTATTTATTTTGGGGGTCTTTTTTGAGACAGGGTCTCTCTTTAGCTCCAGCTTGCCTGGAACTCACTGTATAGACCAGGCTGGCCTTGAATGTAGAGAGATTCATCTGCCTAGCTCTGGGATTAAAGGTGTGTACCACCACGCCTGGTGGCACTTTGCAGTTTTTGTGATAGTGGTGTTATTACAGGTTTGCGCACCACACCCAATTGAGAATTTGCAGTTTCAGTAAGCTTCTCCTTTAAAACAATGAAACAAAAGCTGGGCATGGTGGCTATGCCAGTGTTCCCACCACTAGGGAGGTGGAGGCGGGAAGATCAGCTGTTTAAGGTTATTTTTAGCTACTGGCAAGTTTGAGGCCAGCCTGGGCTACATGAGAACCTGTCTCAAAAAGTACAAACAAGCCAGGCATGGTGACTTGGGAGGCAGAGGCAGGTGGATCTTTCTGAGTTCCAGGTCAGCAGCAAGACCCTGTCTCGAAAAGACAAAAAAAAAAAAAAAAATGTCGTTATTCAAAAACTACAAAGTGATACCCTGTCTTTAAAAGATCAACAAAAGCCTGTTGCTGAGGTATCTAAAGTGTGCCTCCAGTCTTTCAAGCCTTGATCAAAGGTACTGTGACGCTTGAGTAAAATTATGTACACAAAGTGCTTGATATACTAATGTTGTGGATGTTTTTTTTTTTTTTAAATATTTGTTATTACTGTTTTTATTTTATGTGTATGAGTGTACTGCCTGAATGTATTTAAGTGCACCTGCGTTGTGCAATTCCCGTGGAGGTCAGAAATGGGCACTGGATTCCCTTGGAACTGGAGTTATAGATGGTTATTAGCCACCATATGGGTGCTAGGAACCAAACCTAGGTCCTCTGCAAGAGCTTAATCTAAGCTGAGCCATCTCTTGGGCTATTTTATTTTTTTATTCTATTTTATTTTATTTTATATTTTAATTTAATTTAATTTTATTTTATTTTGTATGTGTATGAATGTACTGTCTGCATGTAGATTGTGCACCCGTGTTGTGCAGTGCCGTGGAGGTCAGAAGAGGGTGTCGGATTCCCCTGGAACTGGAGTTAAAGACGGTTTTCAGTCGCCATGTGGGTGCTGGGGATTGAACCCAGGTCTTCTGCAAGAGCAACTGGCACTGCTAGGCCATCTCTCTAGCCCCGTGGTTTTTTCTTTTGAAAGTAGTTTTGTATGTGTGTGTTCTGCCTCCTCTATTCCAGTGACACCACAGTTGGACAGTGCCATCTTCTGTATTTTTCTTTGATGAAGCAGTGGGAAGCTGAATTGTCCTCTTTCTGTGGAATCCTTAATTTTTCCCTCATACTTCATTTATTTATTTATTTATTTACTTATTTATTTATTTATTTATTTATTTATTTTATTTTATTTTTGGTCTTTTCGAGACTGGGTCTCCCTGTAGCCCCAGCTGTCCTGGAGCTCACTCTGTAGACCAGGCTGGCCTTGAACTCACAAAGATCCGCCTGCCTCTGCCTCCCGAGTGCTGGGATTAAAGGCGAGCACCACCACGCCCGGCTCATACTTCTTTCTTACCCTTTCTATGTCCCTAAGGGGTGTATCATTTCTATATACAGCCGTAAAGCATTTAATGATGGAGATACATTTTTTTAAAATAAGTAGGATTACACTTTATAATAAAGGGCTGGAGAGATGGCCTAGCGGTTAAGAGCGCCAACCGCTCTTGCAGAGGACCCAGGTTCGATCCCCAGCACCCACATGGCGGCTGAGAACCGTCTGTAACTCCAATTCCAGGAGAACTCCAGTTCCAGGGGATTCTGAGACCCTCTTCTGACCTCTGCGGCATTGCACGACACGGGTGCACAGACCTGCACGCAAAACAGTACATTCATACACATAAATAAATAAAATAAAATAAAATAAAAATTAAAAAAAATAAAATTATAATAAAAATATAGTAAATCCATACCAGTAACACAGTTATCTATTATCAAGTATTATGTTCACACATGGTTGGATGGATGTGTTTTATTTTTTTTTTTCCAGTCTTTTTGAAACAGGNAAAAAAAAAAAAAAAAAAAAAAAAAAAAAAAAAAAAAAAAAAAGGCACAAACAAATGCAACAGAAAGAACAGTTGTAAATTTGTGGTTTTTGGGCTGGAGAGATGGCCTAGTGGCCGCCGACCACTCTTGCAGAGGACCTGGGTTCGATCCCCAGCACCCACATGGCGGCTGAGAACCGTCTGTGGCTCCAGTTCCAGGAGAACTCCAGTTCCAGGGGATTCCGAGACCCTCTTCTGACCTCCGTGGCATTGCATGACACGGGTGCACAGACCTACATGCAAACAGTATATTCATACACATAAATAAATAAAATTAAATTAAAAAAACTTGTGGTTCTTGTGAACACTGAAGCTTCTATCCAGTTCCTTCTATTCTGTTTCAGATCCTGTATTAGGATGCAGAGTTCATTAAGAAGGGGTTACCTGGACCGGAGAGATAGCCTAGTGGTTAGGAGCACCGACTGCTCTTGCAGAAGACCCAGGTTCGATCCTCAGCACCCACATGGCGGCTGAGAACCGTCTTTAACTCCAGGAATCCGACACCCTCTTCTGACTTCTGTGCACTGCACGACATGGGTGCCCAGACCTACGTCCAGACAGTACTTTCATCACATAAAGAATAAATAAAAAATTAAAAAAAAGAAGTATAAGATGAAATAAAACTTAAAAAAAAAAAGAAGGGGTTACCCTTCCTGGCCAGGGTGGCTTGTCTGTGTATACATGTGCGTGTGTGCATGTATAGCATGTGTTCATGTGCACCTGTCCATGACCTCTTTGTAATTATCTTCCCCCTCATGCTGTCCATTTCCTGAGATGCAGTTTGTACTATGAACATTAGATGAATGTGTTCCTGTGCAATAGAATTAGTAGCTGTGCCTTTTATTATGTAAAATGTTGTTTGGGCTTTCAAGATGGCTCAGCAGGTAAAGGCCTGGAGCCTGATATCTGTGTTCAATCCTATAGCCCTTATGGTGGAAGGAGAGAACCAACTCTAATCTCTGCATATGTACACTGTGGCATGTGTATACTTACAGTTAAACATACAACATACATACACACATAAAAAAGTTTAAAAAATGTTGCTGGATAGTAGAATTTAAAAAGTTAATTCCTCCTGGGCATGGTAGCATACATTTTTAATCCCAGCAGGCATGAGTTCAAGGCCAGCCTAGTCTACATAGCAAGTTCCAGGCCAGCTTGGGCTACAGGGAGACCCTGTCTTTAAAAAAAAAAACCCTCCCCCAATAAAAAGTTAATTCCTGCCAGGTCTGTTGGCATATGCCTTTAATCTTAACATTCTGGAGGTAGTGATGGGCTGAGTTTCAGGCTAGCCTGGTCTACATAGAGAGTTCCAGGCTAACCAGGGCTACATAGTGAGACTTTGTTTCAAAGAAAGAAAAGAAAAAGGGCATGGTGGTGTATTCCTTTAATCCCAGCAGAGGCAGGGGGCGGGGGCGGGGCAGGGGCAGGGGCGGGGGCGGGGCAGGGGCGGGGGCGGGGCAGGGGCAGGGGCAGGGGCAGTGGGATCTCTGTGAGTTCAAGGCCAACCTCGTCTACAAAGTGAGTTCCAGGCCAGCTGGGGCTACAGGGAGATGCTGTCTCAAAAATACACACACACACACACACACACACACACACACACACACACACACACAGAGTCTCAAAAATACACACAAACAAAAAACAAAAAGAAAAAGGGAATTCCTTCTGCTTTCACTGTTGTTTATGGCTAATCGTTAATAGTACTAGTTAGTTTTGGTATTGCTTTGCTACTCTGTGTCAGCAGAGTCTTAGAGACAACTTACCTAAACACATTGTCCTTCCTTTACTGATGAGAAAACAGACTCTGAGAGAAAAAGGTAGCGTTCTGGTCAGTGTGTTCATCAATCTTTTTGTTACTTAGACAGGATACCTGAGACAAATGACTTAAAGGAAGAAAAAGTTACTTTGGCTCATGGCCTTAGGATACAGTTCTCTGTTGTCTGTCTCTGGGGGTGGTGAGGCAGACTTCACAGAAGAAGGGTAGGTGGAGCAACAGCCCGGAGGCAGAAAGTACGGCTGAGAGGAAGGAAAAAGGGATGAGGTACATTCTTCTTAACTCTGGTGTTTTGGGTCCAGGTTTTCAACGCATGAGCGCATCTAAGCCATCACAGTTAGAGATTGTGAGAGCGGTGGGATTAGAAGTTGCACCCTAGTCTCTTGGGCCCGTGGTATACAGTTGGCTCTCTGTATCTGCACGTCTAGATCTATGGACTCAGCTGCAGGTGAAAATTATTTAAAAAGCTGGGACTATAGCTGAATGGTGGAGCATGTAACTAGCATGTGCAAGGCTTTGCGTCCTATGCCTAGCATCCTCTTTTCCTCCAGAAACACCTGTGCTGAATGCTTGCAAACTTTTTAGGGGAGGTCACTATCCCCCTAGAAAATGTAGGGTAATAACTATTTACCCATAGTTTATATTTGTTAGGTCTTATAAGTAATGGTGATTCAAGGTATATGAGAGGATGCCCATTCTGTACAGATATGACACCAGACTAGATGTGTGCCTCGAGCATCCCTAAATTTTGGTATCCACAGGGGTCCTAAAGTGGTCCCCCACAGTCCTGAGGGCCTGGCCTCCCCCTTACAGCATTCCTTCTCATTCCTTCTCATGTCTAGGTTCTAGAGTTTTCCTGGATCCATTTGCTGCAGGCAGCTACCTTCCTCATCTGTTTTGTGAGACGCTTCAGCTCCAGAGGGAAGTTGGCCAGCATGGTGAAGTGGCAGTCGCGGCAGCTGGTCGCACCCCTCCATAACTCAGCCTGTCCGCTTTTCTGGGTTCTAACTCAAAAGCACAGCTTTTCCTTTTCTATGTCTTGCTCTTCTTTGGATGCTGATCAGAATCTGAAGCATGCTTGCCCTGATTTGCTGGACCATGTCATACATTGTCTGGAGTTCCCCCAGCCCATGCTTGCCAGCTCCACTGCTGAACGTGTTAGCTTTCTGTACAGAGGCCAGCAGGATTCAAGAAAGTTCCAAAAGGCAGGACTTTTTCTCTTCCTTCTGTCTATTACTGTCCTCCTAGCAGCTGCCAAGGATTACATCTAAAGAAATGATCTCCAGATTTCAAAGAGATAGCAGTCATGACGTACGAAAAGGGGGACAGTCACCTCTTCCTCACCTGTGATGAGGGGACCTTCTTTGGAATTCTGATTGATTCTCTGCTGTCCCCATCCGAGGCCAGCATCCCTCAGAGTCAGCTCCTTTCTCTGGGACTGGATAAGGAACCCAGGGCCTCATCCTGCTAGGCAAGTGCTCTGCCACTGCATCATATTCCCAGTCCCAAATACAACTTCTTGAATGTGTCTCTTCCAGGGCTCAAGGAACCAGTATCTTTTAGAAAGTAGATGAGTAGAAGGGACTTGTCTTAAAGGCCTAGTATGATCTCTCACTGTCATTGTATATTGGCTGCCTTAAGATATCTCATGGGACTGGAGAGATGGCTCAGTGGTTAAGAGCAATGGCTGCTCTTACAGAGGACCCAGGTTCCATTCCCAGCACCACATGGCAGATAACAACCATCCGTAACTCCAATTCCAGGAATCTAACACGCTCTTCTCACCTCCTCAGGTATTGCGTGACACAGGTGTACTTACACACATGCAGGCAATTCACTCATACACATAAAAAAAAAAAGGAGATCTTGTGGGTAGATTGGGTAGATGAGATGTCCCAGTGAGTAAAGGTGCATACAGATAAGCCTGATGACCTGGGCTTGATTCCTGGGACCCCCGTTGTGGAAGGAGAGAACCACTTCCCAGAGGTGTCCTCTGTCCTCTCATATGCACATATATGTATGTACACCCATGGTGTGCATGTACACATACTTACACAATAAATAAATGAATGTAATAAAAGAGGCAGGACCGTGAGGCGCTGGCTATGCTCGCTGCTCCGGTCAGCTGTGAGGCGGGGGCTGTGCTCGCTGCTCCGGTCAGCTGTGAGGCGGGGGCTGTGCTCGCTGCTCGGGTCAGCTGTGAGGCTCTAGCTATGCTCGCTGCTCTGGTCAGCTGTGAGGCGGGGGCTGTGCTCGCTGCTCCGGTCAGCTGTGAGGCGGGGGCTGTGCTCTCTGCTCCGGTCAGCTGTGAGGCGGGGGCTGTGCTCGCTGCACCGGTCAGCCGTGAGGCGCTGGCTATGCTCGCTGCTCTAGTTAGCTAATTTACTTTAGGACAGTTTTAAGAGGTGGTTTCTGGAGAGGGGGGTTTGGTTGTCAGGATGGAACCCTCATGAGTAGTGTAACACCCTCCTCTAGTTCGGAATGAGCTCCTTGTGAAGTTTAGCCCCCACTCTTTTGCGTACCTCTCCTTGCCCTGTTACCTTCCTCCTAAAGCTGAAGCAGCAGGAGACCCTCATCTTGTTCTTCCCACCTTCTAGAACCATAAGACAAAAGAAACCCCCTTTCTTTATAAATTACCTGGTCTGAAGTATTTTGTTATAGCAACAGAAGATGAATTGAGACAGTGGTACAGTGGTGTGTCTGCCAGGGATCCTTGGTAATAGCTAACACTGTATTCCAGCTGAAGATTATGCAGTTTTAGGAGATGTGGAGGCAGGCAGGATTGGAGACATGAGTCAGGTAGTTGTGGAAGGGCTTCCAAGCCAGAGGTAGGTACTCTGGAAATGGTTCTTTAGTAGGATGGGCCCAAATGTTGGAGAAAACAACAGCTGTTCTGCCCAGAACACTTGGCTGCCTGTTGATCTTCAGTAGAAGGAGCTGGCTGAGAGAACTTCCTTGAATCCCACTAGCTTCTGTGCAGAAAAGGCAAAGTGCAGCACTTTTATAAATGGGGCTAGATAACCAGGTTTGCTGTGTCTACTGTGTGTGAGATGAGAATCACTTTTGGCAGCACTGTGCAATTTCACTGTTGGTGACCAGGTCATAAATCACTTGTTTCTTGAAACCCCCTTAGGTTGGAGCAGGAAAAGAGGTGTGGATTCCTCTACTTTTACTGGGTAAACACTTGGTCCTCCCCTGTGGGTTGGTGTGGGGTTTATGAGTATTGGAATGGGTATTTGAGCCTGGACTCTGTTCCGAGTCTGGTCCTCAGTCTTTAAAATCCTGTCTTTTTCCATTTCCCCAGCATCCACCCCAAATGAAAGGTTTATGTCACGGCAAGTTTTTAACATCATTTAAGGTGTTAAATGTTACAGCATTAAATTCCTTTCAGTGTATCTCCAGGCTCAGTGATAACTGGGAGAAGTACTTGCCTTGGTATTAAATGGAACTAAATGGCAAATATTTGATCATTTTTAACCTATAAAAATGCCAGCTTGTTTAGAATAGTTAAATAATAGGCCTCTTAGCTCTTTTTAAACAGAACTCGGGTCTCAGTCCTCTGGCTGCAGCAGAAGTCAAAAGGTAACCTTAAGCTTGATTTACTTTAGGACGGCTCTAAAAGACATCAGATCCACAGTAGTAGAGGCAAGTTTAGGACAAGTCCGGAAATTAGAATGAGTCCTTGTTATAGCTGAAGATGCTGAGACTGGGAGATGATGCCTTGGGCCTGAGCTGCTCTTGGGGGCTGATATATTGGATGGTGTTCTGCTAAGGCCAAAGATCCTGTGTGTGTGTGTGTGTGTGTGTGTGTGTGTGTGTGTGTGTGAGAGAGAGAGAGAGACAGAGAGAGAGAGAGAGAGAGAGAGAGAAGGGAGAAGGAGAGGGAGGGACAATGGAGACAGTGAGTGAGGTTTGTTTGGTCTTGTGAGGTTGCCACAGGGAGATCCTGCAGCCTCCTGTGAGGAAGGGCAGGCATTCAGGAGCAGTGCGGCCTTGCTTTTCTCTTCTGACAGTCTCTTAGGAAGCTTGGGAGGAATAGCCCTTCGGTGGGCTCCACGTGTCCGCTTCTGTTCACTGCCAGTTACTGCTGCTTCATAGCTCTGTTTTCCTCTAAGAACAAAGACTCATTCTGTGGCTTATTAAAACTAGTCCACATTCTGCCAATCACACTGGTCCTAGGCGAAGCTTTAGAATAGTTTTGGATTGGGCTGGAGAGATGGCCTAGCGGTTAAGAGCGCCGACCTCTCTTACAGAGGACCCGGGTTTGATCCCCAGCACCCACATGGCAGCCAAGAACCGTCTGAAACTCCAACTCCAGGAGAACTCCAGTTCCAGGGGAATCCAATGCCCTCTTCTGACTTCCGCGGCATTGCACGACACGGGTGCACAAACTTGCATGCAGACAGTACATTGATACACATACAGAAATAAATAAATGCCGGGCGTGGTGGCGCGCACCTTTAAAAAAAAAAAAAAGAATAGTTTTGGATTAGTTTGGTTTCTAGACAGAAAGGCCTAGGAACTCAGCAGGCCTGGGAGTTAGTTACCTCAGAAGTTACTGTTGCACAGAGGCATTGTTTTCCTGTGAACTGCAGAATGGAGTTGGGACATTTTCCCTCAGAATTAGAGGTAGAAATGAGGGCAGAAGGAGCAGTGAAGAGCATGGAGTTTGGATGGCAGAGCTCAGATCCTGGCATTGCCTGTTCTAAGCCACAGTGCAACTTCAGGCA
>VZQC01003090.1:45462-66777 GCA_009823505.1 Rhizomys pruinosus
AAAATGGAGCTAAGTGGCCAGGCGTGGTGGTGCATGCCTTTAATCCCCACACTTGGGAGGCAGAGACAGGCATATATTTCTGTGAAATGGAGGCCAGCCTGGTCTACATAGTTAGTTCCAGGCAGGCTAGGCCTAGAGAGACCCTGGCAAAACCAACCAACCAAACAACCAACCAACCCACCCGCCCACCCAAAAATGGGGCTCAGTGCTTATGTTAGTCCTGTCAGAGTTGAGTTGGCTCACGTGCAGCCCTTAGTGCTTAGAGCTTACAGAGTGTCAGCTTTCCTGTTAGCAAGCAAGCATGCTTGTAAGGCGTGATGGCTGTCGCTGCACACTGGTCCCCTTCGCCACTGACAACAATGAGTTGACTTTAAGTATTTATGTGGAAATTGTAAACGTTGGCCTTGAGGAGAGGTCAGGAGGAAGCAGAGGGAGTTTCTTCTGTCAGAGCTTGTCAGGGAAAGAAGGACAGTTTTGTGTGTGTGTGCGTGTGTGTGCGCGTGCGTGCGTGTGTGTGTGCGTGTGTGTGTGTGTGTGTGTGTGTGTGATATTTTTCTTTTCCTGTTTAAAGAATTAACAACAGATAAAGAACACTGCAGGAGCTAAAAGCAAAGCCATCTCCTTTTTGTTATTCCCCATGTTATGTATGTATGTATGTATGATGTATTTTTTTTTAGGCAGGGTCTCCCTATAGCCCCAATGGCTTGGAACTTGCTATGTGGACCAGGCTGGCCTCCATCTCTGCCTCCTGAGTGCTAGGATTAAAGGGGTGCACCATCATACCCGGACCTGTGTTACTTATTTTTTTTGGTCTTTTTGAGACAGGGTCTCCTTGTAGCCCCAGCTGTCCTGGAACTTGCTCTGTAGACCAGGCTGGCTTTGAACTCACAGAGATCCCCCTGCCTCTGCCTCCTGAGGGCTGGGTTTAAAGGTGGTGTGTGTTACCACACTGGGCCCTGTGTTATTCTTTTTTTTTTTTTTTTATGTGTATAAATATACTCTCTGCATGTAGGTCTGTGCACCCGTGTCATGCAATGCCTCGGAGGTCAGAAGAGGGTCTCGGATTCCCCTGGAGCTGGAGTTAAAGATGGTTCTCAGCCGCCATGTGGGTGCTGGGGATCGAACCCTGGTCCTCTGCAAGAGCAGTCGGCGCTCTTAACCGCTAGGCTATCTCTCCAGCCCCCCTGTGTTATTCTTTACTCCTGTAGTAGATAGCAGTTAGAAGGCCTTTTTTTTTTTTTTTTTTGACAAGGTCTCATGCAGCCCAGGCTGGCCTTGAATTCCATGAGTAGTGGAGAATGACCTCGAACTTCCTGCCTACATCTCCTAAGTGCAGGGTTGAAGTGTACACCACTGTGCTTGGTTTCTGCAGTGCTAGGGATCGAACCCAGGGCTTCACACATGCCAGGCTAGCACTCTACCCACTGAGTCACCCTCAGTCCCTAGAATGTTTTCTTCTTAGGAGTACTTTCCTATTTTAAGTGTTTCTGTATTTACTTACCATGTAACTTTTTTGGGGGGTCAGAGTCTCCCTGCATCCCTAGGCTGTCCTTGAACTCACAGAGATCTGCCTGCCTCTGCCTCCTGAGTGCTAGGATTAAAGGCATGCACCACCATGTACCTTTTATCTTTAATGTGTTGCATATTGCTTACCAGCCTCTTTTTAGTTGACAGTGTTGACTGGATGCTGTAATTCTTGTTATCCTGCCAAAAGCTCTTGGGGTTGGCTGATTGAATTTGCCATCTCCCCTATGTAGACTTTTTATTTTTATGTTCGTTTGTGTACTTATTTATTTGTGTATTTATTTCTTTGTCTTGATAATTTTTTAGTGATTCTTTGAGAATTTCATATAATGTATTTTGATCATATTCAGACCCCCTCCCCCATCTCTGCCCCTGTCTTACACCCCCTTGACTTCATGTCCTCTTTTATTTTTTCGAAAGGCCTATCAAGTCTAATTTGTGGGTTTGGGTCCATCCCCTGGTGTGCGATCAATTTACCAGCATTACACCCTTGAAGAAAATGGATTCTCCCTCTTTCAGCAGCTTTTAATTGCTAATAGTTTCTCAGATGGGGATGGGGCTTTTTGTCTAGTGCCCCCCCCAACTAGGATTTTGTCTGGCTTTAGCTTATGTAGGTCTTCTGCGTGCTGTTTTCATTGCTGTGCATTTACATTGTGTAACTGCCTTGCTGTCTGGAAAAGTGTTACCTTGTGGTTGTCTGCCACCTCTAGCTCTCACAGTCTTTCTACTCCCCCTTCCACAATGATCCCTGAGCCTTTGGGGAAGAGAGTATGATATAGATATCCCATTTAGGGCTGAGCACTCTGTAGTCTCTTATTCTCTGCATATTGATTAGTTGTGGATCTCTTTGTTAATCACCATCTGCTGCAAGAAGAAGCTTCTCTGGTGAGATTTGAGATGTGCACTAATACATAAGTTTAACAACAAGTTGTTAAGAGCCCTAATGTGGCTGGGCATGGTGGTGCACACCTTTTAGCACTTGGAAAGCAGAGGCAGCTGGATCTCTGTGAGTTCAAGGCCAGCCTGGTCTATGTAGTGAGTTCTAGGCCAGTTGGGTCTACAGGGAGACCCTGTCTCAGAAAAGTCCAAAACACCCACGAAGTCCTAATAATAGTAGTAGGTTTTCCCCTATGGCCTGTGACCTGTCTAGCTATAGGTTCTTGGCCCTGATAACAGTGTCAGGAATGGGCTCCATCTTGTGGATTGGGCCTTAAATCCACACAGGAAGTGGGTGATTAGGTGGTTGGTTACACCCATAACATTTGTGCCACTGTTCCAGTGGCAGGAATATGTTACCCTGTGGGTCTTTAACTGTGTTTTTCAGGGTTCACAGCTGGTCGATGACTGTTTTCTCTTCCAGCAGCATGCATAGCATCTTCCAGCACTATGAACTCTAGCCAATAGAGATGAGATTTTGAGGTTAGTACCAGCTCAGTTAATCTCTCCTTGTTTGTTCTTTCTATACTACAGCTCACATATGTAATGTCTTTAGCAATAAGGTCTTAAGGTCAAGTTCTTGTGGGTAACCAAGAGCAGTGACAATAGTCAGTACTGTTTGAGGGTCTGTGGGGTCCCTCTGGCCAAAAACTCCAAAAGAGGGAATCCATTCCTGGCACTGGGCTTTTTATTTGTTAGCCTGTGGTGTTTGGTTGGGGCATTGTCTCCACTTAAACTCTTTTTAATTTATATATATATATATATATATATATGGGAAGCTTCTACAGTAGTAGGTTTTCATCTGTGTTTTCTTTATTTATTTTTATTTTATTTATTTTTTGGTCTTTTTAAGACAGGGTTTTCCTGTAGCCCTAGCTGTTCTGGAACTCACTATGTAGACCATGCTTGCCTTGAACTCTCAGAGATCTGCCTGCCTCTGTCTCCCAAGTTTGACTTTTCTTTTTTTTTTTTTTTTTTTTTTTTTTGGTCATTCTTCCAACAAGGGTCTCCCCTGTAGCCCCAGCTGTCCTGGAACTCACTCTGTCAGACCAGGGGCTTGAACTTAACAAAGATCGCCTGCCCTCTGCCTCCGAGTGCTAGGATTAAAGGCGTGCGCCACCACGCCCAGCTGACTTTTCTTTTTTTTAAAAAATTATTCATTATTTTTATTTCATGTGTGTGGATGAAATAAAAATGTATGGACTTAAGTACATCCATGTCCTGCAATGCCTGCAGAGGTCAGAGAAGGTGTCAGATTCCCCTGGAACTAGAGTTAATGGATGGTTGTTAGCTGAAATGTAGGTGCTGGGAATGTAGTTGTAGGTCCTCTGCAAGAACAGCCAGTGCTCTTGACTGCTGAGCATCCTCCAGTCCTTCCATCTGACTTTTCAGAAGGCCTTTAGTGTTATTTATCCCTCCCTACTCCTTCTGTTCTGCACTTCCATTCTGCACCCCATTTAACCTTTCTGTTCCATTAGTCCACTTTTCCCACTTCCATCACTGAATTCTATCTCCCCTTCCCATGAAGTGTGCCTCCCCACCCCTTATAGTTTCCTGACCTCTATGGATTTGGGGGGATGTGGTCTCACTGTGTAGCCCTGGCTGGCATGCACTCACTATATTCAGGCTGGCCTGAATTCACAAAGATCTGCTTGCTTCTGTCTCCTATGTGCTGAGATTAATTTTTTATTTTTTTTAAACTCAAGGTTTCCCAGCCCTCCTAAAGTCATGATGTGCACCAGAATGTCCGTTGAATCTCATAGAGATCATGCTGCCTCTGCACTGCCCAAGGGCTAAGATTAAATAAAGGTGTGTTCTATCATGCCCAGTATTGTTTTTATTTTCTGTATTGACCAAATTATAAAAAATTGTGTGTGTTGGGGGCTGGAGAGATAACGCCTAAGTGGTTAGAGTGCTGCACTGTTTTTGCAGAGGACGGGTTCAATCCCAGCACCCAATGGCGGCTGAGAAGGCCATCTTTCACTCCAGTTCCAGGAATCCGACACCCTCTTCTATCTCCATGGCATTCATGACATGGGTGCAACAACCTACATGCAGACAGTAACATTGATACACTAAAAATAAATTAAATAAAAAATTGTGTGTGTATATGGGTGTGCACATATGTGTTTGGGTGCATGTGCATGTGTGTGCGCGCGCGCGCGTGTGTGTGTGTGTGTGTGTGTGTGTATGTATGTATGTGTGTTTTACTGGGGATTATAACCCAAGGTCTTGCACATGTTAACCAAGTGCTCTACCTCTGAACTACATCCCCATCCCAGGCTAACCTGGAACTTACTATGTAGCCCAGGCTAGTCTCAAACCCATGACCTTCCTCAGCCTCTTAGTGCTGGCAGTATAGGCAACTACCAGCACACACAGCTATGAATTGATTTCTTCTTGGAAAAAGATTATTTTTAGCAAATGTGGTGCTCTAGGATATTTAAGAAATCTGAGCACAATCCATATCTGAATTTAAATAAGCACTTATCTAGGGTGTATGGATGAAAAGGATCATAGTCAGCAGTTTGTAAGCCCCACTCTCTTCGTTATCACCACTGTCCTCCTGGTATAGGGGACAGGCAGCCAGCATGCAGCATGAGCTCATCTTGGGCACAAGTCACTGATGACCAGTTCTGTGATTTCAGATTTGTGAACCTCTCCTGTAACAGGAAATCAAAGATAATGTCCTCACCCTGAGGATCAGTGTGCTTAGCTGTAGTGGGGTTTGCTCAGCACAGCCAGTAAGAAATCAGAGGATAGGGGCTGGAGAGATAGCCTAGCGGTTAAGAGCACCGACCGCTCTTACAGAGGACCCGGGTTCGATCCCCAGCACCCACATGGTGGCCGAGAACCGTCTGAAACTCCAATTCCAGGAGAACTCCAGTTCCAGGGGAATCCGACACCCTTTTCTGACCTCCGCGGCATCGCAGGACACGGATGCACAAACTTGCATGCAGACAGTACATTGATACACATACAGAAATAAATAAATGCCGGGCGTGGTGGTGCACGCCTTTAATCCTAGCACTTGGGAGGCAGAGGCATGCGGATCTCTGTGAGTTCGAGGCCAGCCTGGTCTACAGCGAGTGAATTCCAGGACAGCCAGAGCTACAGGGAGACCCTGTCTCCAAAAAAAGAAATCAGAGGATAATGTCCTCACTCTGAGGATCAGTGTACATAGCTATAGTGGGGTTTGCTCAGCTCATCCAGTAAGAAATCAGAGGATAGGGCTGGAGAGATGGCCTAGCGGTTAAGTGCGCCGACCGCTCTTACAGAGGACCCGGGTTCGATCCCCAGCGCCCACATGGCGGCCGAGAACTGTCTGAAACTCCAATTCCAGGAGAACTCCAGTTCCAGGGGAATCTGACACCGTCTTTTGACCTCCGCGGCATAGCATGACACAGGTGCACAAACCTGCATGCAGACAGTACATTCATACACATACAGAAATAAATAAAATTAAAAAAAAATCAGAAGATAATGTCCTCACTCTGAGGATCAGTGTGCATAGCTATAGTGGGGTTTGCTCAGCTCAGCCAGTAAGAAATCAGAGGATAATGTCCTCACTCTGAGGATCAGTGTGCGTAGCTATAGTGGAGTTTGCTCAGCACAGCCAGTAAGAAATCAGAGGATAATGTCCTCACTCTGAGGATCAGTGTGCATAGCTATAGTGGGGTTTGCTCAGCCAGTAAGAAATTAGGGGACTCAGCACATTTTTTTTAGCACATTTTCTTTTTATGTCTAGGTATACCTGCATTTTTGGTAGTTACTGAAAATTAAAGGCCAGGGGAATTGCTCATTCATTCTGCTATTCAACAGTTGCTTTCTTGAAGGGCACTGTGCCACACTCCTGATACATACTGCTCAGTGTCTTCAGGGTACAGAGTTGAGTCTGGACATGTAAATTGTGGTGACAATCGTAGTGGCCTATAGTAATAACTAGAAGTGTAGAGGTGACTGTGGTCAAATGGTTGGGGTAGGAATTCTGGGTTATTCCTGGGCAGAGGGAACAGCCAATATGAAGGTGTAAGGAATGGACAAACATGGATGGATGCATGGATTGTGTTGTATGTTCATCTCTACTGTACTGGGGCGTGTAATCTCAGTTGTCAACTTAATGAAATTTGGAATCACCTGTGGGTGATGATCTCAGGTTAATTGAGGTGGGAAGACCTATGCATCGTGGGTGGCACCATCCCAGGAACTGGGATCCTGGACTGTATAAAAAGGGTTAAGTGGGCTGAGCACAGGCACTCATCTCTGAGTCTGGACTGTGGGTACAAGCCTCAATATCCTGCTGTTGTGGCTTCCCTGCTGTGACAGACTGTATTCTTGAACAAGCCAGCTAAAACAAACCCTTAAATTATTTTTGTCATGGTATTTTATTACAGCAACAGGAAAAGAAACTAAAGCAGGAACTATTCCAGCTGTTGGGGGTGTTATTGTTTTATCTATTTATCTATCTATCATCTATCTATCTATCTATCTATCTATCTATCTTTCTATCTTCTATCTATCATCTATCTACCTGTCTGTCTATCATCTATCTATATCTATCTATCTATCTATCTATCTATCTATCTATCTATCTATCTATCTATCTATCTTCTATCATCTGTCTGTCTGTCTATGTATGTATGTATGTATCTATCTATCTATCTATCTATCTATCTATCTATCTATCAATCATCTTTTTGAGACAGAGTCTCCCTGTAGCCCCTGCTGGAACTTACTGTGGAGACCAGGCTGGCCTTGAGATCTGCCTGCCTTTGTCTTCTGAGTGGTGGGATTAAAGGTGTGCACCACCACACAGGGCTTGTTCTTGTTCTTTTTGAAGATAAGGTTTTGTTTTTTTTTTTGTCTTTTTGAGACAGCCGGAGCTGTCCTGGAATTCACTCTGTAGACCAGGCTGGCCTTGAAGTCACAGAGATCCCAGGCTGGCCTTGAAGTCACAGAGATCTCCCGCTTCTGCCTCCCAAGTGCTAGGATTAAAGGCGTGTGCCACCACGCCCGGCTCGAAGATAAGGTTTCTTGTGGAGGAGGCTGACCTTGAACTCCCTATGTAGTCGTGGATGACCTTGAAGTTCTTTTTTTTGGTCTTTTTGAGACTTTCTCTGTGTAGCCCCAGCTGGCCTGGAAATCTATGTAGATCAGGTTGGCTATGAATTCACAGAGATCTGCCTGCTTGCGCCTCTGGATTGTTGGGATCAAAGGTGTGCGCCACCAGGTTCGGCTTGACCTTGAACTTCTGATCCTCCTGCCTCTGCCTCCTGAGTGCTGTTTGTAGGCATGGTCACATACCTGGTTTAGGTGGTGCTGGGGATGGAACCCAAAGCTTCGTGCATACCAGGCAAGTACTATACCCACTGAGCTACATCCTTAGCCCTGCTTTTCACTTTTGGCCATTTATTTTTTTTCTTCTTTATTTTTATTTATTTATTTTTTTGGCCTTTTTGAGACAACCCACTGAGCTACATCCTTAGCCCTGCTTTTCACTTTTGGCCATTTATTTTTTTTCTTCTTTATTTTTATTTATTTTTTTGGTCTTTTTGAGACAGGGTCTCCCTGTAGCCCCAGCTGCCCTGGAACTTACTCTGTAGACCAGACTGGCCTTGGACTCACAGACATCCGCCTGCCTCTGGCTTCCAAGTGCTAGGATTAAAGGCATGAGCCACCATGCCTGGCAACTTTTGACCATTTATGCATCAATTTTGACATTGATGCCATTTATGTGTGCCACTTTGAGCCAGAGGTTGGCTGGAGATGAGTTCTAAAGTGCTGTCTGTTCCAGTTTTGCTGTAGTGATATGCCAGAAAAGCATAAATGGATGGGCTGGTTCTGTGTTTTTTTCTCAGCACGTTAAGATTGTTAACATAGGGGCTGGGGAGGTGGATCAGTCTATAAAGCACTGCTGCACAAGCACGAGGACGTGAGTTTTGATCCCCAGGACTCATGTAAAAATCCAAGAATGGTGGTGCATGCCTCTAATCCCAATGCTACAGATTTGGAGACAGGATACTCCCTGGAGGTTGTTGGCCAGCCAGCTTAGCTGAATCAGTGATTTCCAGGTTGAGTGAGAGACCCTGTCTCGAAAAACAAGGTGGTTGGCTCCTGAGGAATGACATCTCAGGTTGACCTCTGGGCTACATGCACATATAGTGTACACACACAGACATGGTTAGCATAGCATGTTTATCTGTGTTATCCCTAAAAATCATCCCATAGTATGGTATGTTATGAAGAAGAAAGATGTTTACACAGTCAGATTTACATTTCATGAAGAGAGTTGTCTGCTCTGAGTGCAATGTAGGTGGTGGATCTTCAAGATAGTAAGGACACCTGTCAGCGTCCTCAGCCTTCAACTAGAGTAAACCACTGCTGTACAAGTTTTCACTGTTGCAAGCTTGAGTTAAAAAATATTTTTATGAGCTGGGTGCGGTGGCACATGCCTTTAATCCTAGCACTTGGAGGCTTCTCCAGGTGGATCTTTGTGAGTTCTACATAGCGAACTCTAGGCCAGCTGGTACTAAAGGGAGACCCTGTCTCAAAAAGACAAAAAAAAATTTACATGTACTTTGTGTGTGTGTTTGTGTGTACACCACAGCACATGTGTGGAGGTCAGAGGACACACTTTTGGGAGTTGGTTCTTTCCTTCCACCATGTAGATTCTGGAATTGAACTTAGGTTGTCAAGCTTAGCAGTAAACACTTTTACCTGCTGAGACATCTCACCAGCTAGAGCTTGTATTTTTCTATTTCTTTTTGTCAACTGTTTTTTGCTTTTTTGAGTGAGCACTCTCCCTCTTTTTCCTCTCTTACACATTCTACTTCCCCTTGGTAATCACTGTTAATGGCTCAAGAATTATTTGCTGTATTTTTTATTTTCCTTAAGTGCTAAGGATAGAATCTAGGGTCTTTCTCTTGCTAGAGAAGTTTTCTACCACTAAGATACACTCTGTTTTTTTCTTTTTTTGTTGTTGCTGTTAGTTTGCTTTTGAGACAGGGCCTCATGTAGCCCAGGTTGGCCTTGAACTTGCTATGTAGCTCCGGAAGACCTTGAATGCTTAGATCCCCAGTTTTTACTTCCCAAGTTCTAGGATTACAGGCTTATACCACTATGCTCAGCTTGCTCTGTCCCCCAACTCCCCTGTGAACATACAATGATTCACAAAGGAAATATACACACATATCGATAAATACACATAAATTACTTTTTTTTTAAAATTTTTTTTATTATTTATTTATTTTTGTATGTGTATGAATGTACTGTCTGCATGCAGGTCTGTGCACCCGTGTCGTGCAATGCCGCGGAGGTCAGAAGAGGGTCTCGGATTCCCCTGGAACTGGAGTTCTCCTGGAATTGGAGTTACAGACGGTTCTTAGCCACCATGTGGGTGCTGGGGATCGAACCCGGGTCCTCTGCAAGAGCGTCGGTGCTCTTAACCGCTAGGCTATCTCTCCAGCCCCATAAATTACTTTTACTGTCATTGTTTTACAGAGATGGAAGAAAGCATAAAGGTTCTGCATATTTTTTCTTTTGGCATTCACCTGTCATGACCTTTTCAAATAAGAGCTGCAATAATTCTTTCATTTAAAAGGCCACATTCAGGCCGGGCGTGGTGGTGCACGCCTTTAATCCTAGCACTTGGGAGGCAGAGGCAGGCGGATTTCTGTGAATTCAAGGCCAGCCTGGTCTACAGAGTGAGTTCCAGGACAGCTGGAGCTACAGGGAGACCCTGTCTCAAAAAAGACAAAAAAAAAAAAAATAAAAAAAATAAAAGGCCATATTCTAGCCAGGCATAGCGGCACACACCTTTAATCCCATCACTCAGGAGGCAGAGGCAGGTGGATCTCTGTGAGTTCAAGGCCAGCCCTGTTGACATAGGGAGTTCCAGGCCTGCTGAGACTATAGGAAGACTTTGTCTCAAAAAGACAAATAAATAAACAAATAAATAAAATAAAATGCCAATAAACAAAAAAGAAAAAAAAAAAACGGGCCTGGTGGTGCACGCTTTTAATCCTGGCACTTGGGAGGCAGAGGTAGGCGGATCTCTGTGAGTTTGAGGCCAGCCTGGTGTACAGAGCGAGCTCCAGGATAGCTGGGACTAAAGGGAGACCCTGTGTCAAAAATACCTCCCCCCCAAAAAAAAGCCACATCCAGAGGCAGGCGGATGTATGAGGAAGCTGTTGTAGGAGAGATCCTGCTTCTGAAGGACACTGGCTTCTTTCCCAGGGTTCCCTGAGCTGCGAAGCCTCTTGAGCACCTTGGCCTATGTCCTCAGTGTTTTATTTCTCAGATATAAGTACAGGAGTTGGGTTGCTGTGTCAAAGAGAACAGTTCCTAGCTTTTTGATCATTTCTACTAGCAGTGTATGAGCTACCTTTTCTTGCTAATAACAATCTTCAGTGTTGTTTTAATTGTTTTTGGTCACTGTGTTCTATTGCTATTGAATTTCATTATTTAAAAAACGAAGTATTTGCTGGGTATGGTGGCACACACCTTTTATACCAGCCCTTGGGAAGCAGAGGCAAGCAGACCTCTGTGAGATAAAGGCCAGCCTGGCCTACATTGTTAGGAAATTAGGAGTTTTAAGCAGAGAGCTTGCTCCTAGGTTAGAACTCTCTTGGGTAAATGTTAGGATTAGTTGTTGAAAGAGTTGCAGGTAGGAAAGAAAAGCAACCAATCTCATAGAGTCCATATTGACCTTTATTAGTCAATGAGGGGGACTGTTGACCTGGGAGCCTGTAGTAGCCACAGCAGCCAAGCAGCAGTGGAGCGTAAGTACTTTGTGTATGTAAACAGAGTCATGGGGTTTGGGTAGAGAATTTTGGGTCTATAGTCTTTCCCCCATGAGGGTTTCTGAAGGGCTTGTTTGCAGAATTTCATGGTTGGCGTTCATGGGGGTCCTGGGTGGGCTGGTTTGCAAAGCAAGAATTGCTTCATAGTTTGGGTCTAATGGAGGTGTCCCTCCATTCCAGATCCTGAAGAGGAATAGATTGAGAACTGGGGTGTCATGATCAGTCTAACTGCTTCAAGTTGAGCAGGGTTGTCACAGGGAGGGGGAAGTTCAGGCTCTGTTGGAATAGGATGTAAGGGAGTCCTCTTGTGGTACAGAGCAGTAACGTGGTCATTATTTGGTCTTGGGTGGTGGCTTGGCAATCATGGGATACTGCAGTCAGGCAATTCTGTAAGAATCTTTGGAGACAGTTGATTAAGTGTGGTGTAATGGTTTAGAACAATAGTGGGTCTTTTGTTCTTGGCTGCAGATAGGCATGCAGTGTTAAATTAGGCCAAGATTTGAAATCTTACATCTAAGAAGTATTTTTTTTTCTTTTTGGTATTTTCTAGACAGGGTTTCCCTGTAGCCCCAGCTGGCCTGGAACTTGCTCTATAGACCAGGCTGGCCTTGAACTCACAAAGATCCGCCTGCCTCTGCCTCTGCCTCCCGAGTGCTAGGATTAAAGGCATGTGCCACCACGCCCGGCCATCTAAGATTTTTTTTTTTGGTCTTTTCGAGACAGGGTCTCCCTGTAGCCCCAGCTGTCCCGGAAGTCACATTGTAGACCAGGCTGGCCTCGAACTCACAAAGATCCGCCTGCCTCTGCCTCCCTAGTGCTGGGATTACCATCTAAGATTTTTAAAGATTGTTCTAAGCCTGGCATGGTGGCACATGCCTTTAATCCTAGCACTCCGGAGGCAGAGGCACTCGGATCTTTGTGAGTTCAAAGCCAGACTGGTCTACAGAGCGAGTTCCAGGACAGCTGGGGCTACAGGGAGACCCTGTCTCAAAAAGACAAAAAAAATTGTTCTAATTTGCTTTCATATTGCTGTAATAAAACACTCTGACCAATACCAGTTTGGGGAGGAAAGGATTTTTTCATCTTACATTTCCTGGGTCACAGCTCATCACTTAAAGGAGCCCAACGTAGGAACTCAGGGCAGGAACCTGGAGGCAGGAACTGAAGCACATGCCATGGAGGAACCCTGTTTACTGGCTTGCTCCTCTGACCCAGGCTTAGCCTACATCTTTTTTTTTTTTTTTTTTTTTGGTCTTTTTGTCTTTTTGAGACAGGGTCTCCCTATAGTCCCAGCTATCCTGGAACTCACTATGTAGACCAAGCTGGCCTTGAACTCACAGAGATCTGCCTGCTTCTGCCTCCCAAATTCTGGGATTAGAGGCATGCGCCACCATGCCCAGCTAGCCTACTTGTAAAATACAGAACAAACTGACCAGGGGTGGCACTGCTCACAGTGGTCTGGTCCCTCCCACATCACTCAACCATCAAGAAAATACCCCACAGACATGGCCACAGGCCAGTCCACTGGAGGCAATTCCTCAGTTGAGGCTCCCTCAACCCAGGTGTGTCAAGTTGACACTAAAGCTACCTAGGACATTTATTAAGAACAAAATCATTATTGAGAAATATTTGTCTAAATAAAATTTTATATGAACTTAAGTTTAATACCTGGGAAGTGCAATCCCTTGAACTCTTAAGAAATATATCAATTACTTTAATTTTTGGTTATAATTTCCTGTTGGATGTTTAAAGCCATGCATTTGGCCCAAATTATTCAGTTCTTTTCTTATTGTCAAGGTCAGTTAGGATCTGGTCCTCAGGGGTTACTTGGCCTTTGGGAGGAGCCTCTGGCTCCTTTGGCCTTTCTTTTACCAGTTCCCTATGTGAAGATAAGACAAAGGCCTCGCCAGAGTGGTGGCCCATGCCTTTAATCCTAGTGCTTGGGAGGCAGAGGCACGGATCTTTGTGAGTTCAAGGCCAGTCTGGTCTACAGGGCGAGTTCCAGGACAGCTGGGGCTATAGGGAGACCCTGTCTCGAAAAGACCAAAAAAAAAAAAAAAAAAAGCTTTGAGCTCATTCGGGCTTGGGAGGAGTCTCTTGCTTCATTTAACTTTTCTATTAGCAGTTCCATCTGTGTGAGGGTAAATCAAAAGGCCTTACTTGACCATGGCTTCACTTGGAAGCATTGAGGACCCTTCTTCCTCTGTGTTGACTTTCTTTGTAGACTGGACACTGGTTATAGTTCATCTAATGGTCTTCATGGCCTCCCTGAACAAGAAGACAGGTGACTCATCATAGTTACAGAAATTTTGAGGTGTTCCTTATTCCCTGGGACTTAGTTGACCTTGGAAAATGGGCAAAAATTGTTCCTTTAAGCTCATCTGATTAGATTAATGTAGGAATCTAAGTTTCCTTATTAAAGAAGAAGGTTAGTTACACCAGTGTAATGCCTTAAATTATGGTATAATATGTAGTTAAAGCTTGAGCTAAATCTCCAACATTCTTAATTGTTTTTTTTTTTTTTGTATTTTTGGTCCCAGCTGGCTGGGAGCTCGCTATGTAGACTAGGCTGGCCTTGAACTCACAGAGATCTGCCTGCTTCCACCTCCCGAGTGCTGGGATTAAAGGTGTGCACCACCAAGCCTGGTATTTAATTTTTTTTTTTTTTTGTATTTTTGAACATTCTTAAATAAACCTGATCCAGCCTTTATAATTTTTTTTCTTGTCTTTTTGATACAAGATTTCCCTGTAGCCCCTGCCTGGCCTGGAACTCACTATGTAGACCAGGCTGGCCTTGAACTCACAGAAATCCACCTGTCTCTCTGCCCCCCAAGTGCTGGGATTAAAGGGCATGTGCCACCATGCCTGGCCAGCCTTTATAATTGTTAAAAATAATTCAAGTATAGATTTGAGTGAACTTTTGCCTTAGAAACTTTATTTTGCATTGGATTTAGGTATATAAAGGGCAGTCCAGAGAATGGCAAGGGTAGAATCTTTAACATTGCAGATTCTCCTTGAGGAACTGAGCTTTTATGGCCTAAGTCAGAAAAAGAAGGGATCTAGCATCCCAGGTCAAGTAGGCATAGCCCAGGAAAGGGATTTAAAGCAATTCTCTTATGCCTGTTCCAATGAAGGTTGTTTTACTGCAAATAAAAGCAGCATCCTTTTCCCTCAGATTCCCCTCCATATCCTGATTTATAGTCTTTCAGAAAGAAGTGGGAGGATCACATCACATACATATAGACAGAAAATCAGCTGATTCCAAACCAAGCTCACCAAAACTGTCTCTCTCTGACCTATACCCATCTGGTACAGGTAGGTAAAAACCTAACTTCTCTTGAGCCAAGTCTTGTTATGGACAAAAGAAAGCACCCTGTGTCTTAACAACCCAAAGCACATTTCACAAGTTTTGTAATTTTTATTGTTGGACATAAGGAAAAAAGCTTCAAAGTAACACTTGCATAATACAGAGAAACATAAAGGACATTTGCCATTTGCTATAGGAAACCTAAATGTCTGCATCTACCCAACCAGAGGCTGTAACTAGGTGTCTACTACAAGCCAGAGTAGCAGACTGAAAGGTGTTTTTTGTCTGAAACAGCAATTATAATAACAATTCTATGTCTCTGTAGTACCTGGCTACCAGGGACATAATGCTTGCTTTTAGTCCCAGCTATAAAGATGGTCACCATAACTAGAAGCCTTATCCAAGGCCATTAGAAACCAACAATGAACAATTTCTAAATGTTCTCCCATAAGAAGGAATTGCAGAACTGTAAAGTTATTATGTAGACTATTCCAGGCAGTAGTCCACCTGCAGGGACTAAAGGTGTGTGTCACCATTCCTGGCATTCAAAAATTCTTAGCAACATTTTGTCTTCTCTATCAAACAAACAAAATGCTTTTTGTCTTTGTTCTATCTCCATTTTTTCTAATATCTCTCAGTTTGGTGTGGTAGGCACACATCTGTCTGCAGTTCAAACACTTAAAGCATTCCTTTATTATTTAAATTGACATTTATTTATTTTGTCAGTCTTTTTTTTTTTTGGTCTTTTTGAGACAGGGTTTCCCTGTAGCCCCAGCTGGCCTGGAACTCACTATGTAGACCAGGCTGGCCTTGAACTTACAGAGATCTGCCTGCCTTTGTCTGCTGAGTGCTAGAATTAAAGGCATGCATGACCATGCCCAGTGTCAGGTTTTTTTAAATTTACTTATTTATTTTCATATGTGTATGAATGTACTGTCTGCATGCAGGTTTGTGCACCTGTGTCGTGCAATGCTGCGGAGGTGAGAAGAGGGTGTCGGGTTCCCCTGGAACTGCAGTTAAAGATGGTTCTCAAGCCGCCATGTGGGTGCTGGGGATTGAACCCGGGTCCTCTGTAAGAGCAGTCAGCACTCTTAACCGCTAGGCCATCTCTCCAGCCCCCAGTGTTAGTTTTTAATAGAGCTGCTCAGACCTTCATCACTTGCTCAGAAATTCTCATGATTCCTTCCATTCTGGAATTGTCTAGTCACCTCAATCTTCTTTACATGAATCTTTCTTAACTAAAACATATTCATTTTGTATCCTTTTAGCATCTTTATTTTCCCTGTTCATTTTTTTCCCCTGTTCATTTTTTTATGCCATGAGACAAACAAATTTACCATCTGTGTGAGAATTTACTTCCTGAAGGTAATGAACAATCAATGTTTACCCCCTTTTTTGAAAGTTCTGGTGTTAAGCCAATGTTTGATTATGTTATGGCTCATCACTGTGTTCACTGAGTTTACTTATAGGGCATGGGTAGAAACATGATAGTCAACAAGATCAGTTATGATGATCTTTTGCAAGTAGGCACAGCTGAAGTCATGAAGAAGGCAGTTGTTTGACTCACAAGAGAGTGCTGTGCAGCATTATTTCATTAAAAGAACAGGGAATCCAAATAAGATAATGTAATAAATTAATATTGCCTGTGTACACATTGGGCTTTTTGTAGGTTCATGAGTGAACTTAAATAGAAAATACAGTTTAGAGAGCAGTCCATCAAAACTATGTTTTAACATCCTACATGCCACAGTGAAAAAGGAGTTCTCAGGGCTGCCAACCTTACAGTACAGGTTGAGTGGTAGTATATTTCTCCTACATAAAAAACAAAACAAAATAAAAAACTATGTTTTAGGTTTTGAATGAATGCAGTCAGTAGATATAGAGCAAAGCATTATCAATAAGTAGAGAACCATACATTAACAAATAGATGTTTACAACAGACTTCATGAGGATGATAGTTGATGCAAGGGTAAAGGGGTGGGGTGAAGATTCCACAGGCAGGATAGGAACTAAAGTGTAGAAGTCAGTGAAGATATGAAAGAGGAATTAAAGATACAGAAATCCTGAAGAAAACAATCTGAAATATAAGAAAGTCAAATAAAAGCTCTGTGAGAATCTCACCAGTAGGTTGGATTAAGAAGAGAGGTAACAAAAGTAAAATATAAGAAGACGAGAACAAAAGTTCCCAGAAAAGAAGCTGTATCTTTGAATTAAGGTTAATTGACTAGAACTTTAATGATACAGAGTTTGGAATATTGCAAGCACAGAGCCAAATTATTTTGGGCCATTTTAGGTCTTTTAATGGCTATTCATTGCCTTTCTGTGAACCTGACCTAACAGTTTTGTGGCCAGCAGATAAATCGCTTGGAATGTACAAAGCATCAGTTATGCTTTGGGATGTGTTAGCAGACCATTAGTTTCCATCATTCCCAAAGCTAACAATGTCATCAGATAGCATCTGACGCTATAAAAAGCTGTCTTGATTTATAATTCCAAAGCAAAGATACATGATGAAATCCAGGGAATTTCCAGGATAGCATGTTCTTTAGCTATGTAGGCCTCAAATAGGAAAGCAAGGCAAAGGGATTTCATGGTTGGGAGCACTGAGAGATGAACTGAAGCTGGTGAAAGCCTGAGTGCCAAGCAGCACCTGGGATTCTGAACTGCACAGGATAGGCGGTGGAGCAGTGAGTGACAGGAACTGGAGCTGAGCCAGACAGGTGACGCTAGGCCAGGCCCTTTGCTGGAGTATAGAACGAGGTAAGAAAACATTTCAAATAAAGTAAGAAAACATTTCAAATAAAGTAGCATTGCTTTTCATGTTTTAACATTTGCTGAGGACTTTCAAAGACTGTGCTGGGGCAAACCTTCAGAAAGACTAGCTTGGGCTATGGATTGCCCTGGATGGAGACAATCCCCAGTGCTGGGGATCACAGAGCCATGGGAAAAGACCAGGCCAGGGTGGCCAGCCTGCAGCCTGGGGTAGTGGGGAAGTGTTGGGGTGGATTTGGGTGGGTGGGGAGGTGGGGGCCAGAGCCATGTCGGGTGGGTAGAGCAGCATGGGGGAGAAGGGGAGAGACGAGTGGAGAGGACCCCATACAGCTGATTTACGTTCCGTGGGAATGGCCCTGCTTGTGCCGCAGTGCCTACACATTGTTCTCTGTGGGAGACCACCTGGGCAAGGATGAGGGGGTGCTCTGGGGATGAGACAGGGGCTGCGGGCAGGGATTTGCAGAGAGGAGCAGCGAAGAACAAAGAGAAGGGGAGCAGGAGGAAGGAGGTGATGTGGCATCTTAAGTAGGCAGAGGCTCACAGTGTCTCAGTAGGGTACCTGTAGGCATCTGACCAGGAGTGGGTGACAGCTGCTGGAAGGCAGTGTGGTATTTTAGAGGACAGATGTAGAGAGGGAGTTGAGAAGGATGGGAAAGAAGGTGGAAGAGGGCTTAAAGAAGGTGGAAGAGGGCTTAAAGAAGCCCCGAACACCATGCACCTCTTGACAGTTATTTAGGGATAGAGTTCTGAACCGGCTGGATCTAGTTGACAAGTTGGCAGCTTTTGATATGACCCCTTGGTGAACTGCAGAGGGAGGGAGAAGGCTGAGTCGCAGGCAGCAAAGTGTCCTCTGATGCTGGGAAGAGGCTCCAAGTAAGAGAAGTTTTGGTATAAAGAATGGGCCTCCCTAGATCTGAACAGCCAAACTGGAAAAACCCAAGGACCCTTGGGGTCAGAGAAGGAGGTGTTCTCAAGTATGTAAATCCTTACCTTTTCTGCTGCCCATGTGGGAGGTGGTGTTGGTAGTGCTTTATAGAAATGGCAAAGGGCTTCTGGATTGGAGGTTGGTAGTAAAAAGAGAGAAAGAAAATACAAGAAAGTCTCTCTTCCAAGTGGCAGTCTACAGCAGCCAAGCAGCAGTGGAGCCTAAGTACTTTGGTTTATGTAAAGAGAGTCATGGGGGTTGGGTAGAGGATTTAGGGCCTGCATTCCTCTCTCTTAAGGGTCTCTGAAGGGCTTGTTTTCAGAACTTTATGGTGTAGGAGGCACCTCAAGATTTCCCATGGCTATACCATATCATGGGCCCCAGCTAAACTTAGTAGTTAAAAAAAAAAAAAAGCTTAACTTGAAGTATGAAAATAGGGATTAGCCGGGCGTGGTGGCGTAGACCTTTAATCCTAGCACTTGGGAGGCAGAGGCAGGCAGATCTTTGTTGAGTTCAAGGCCAGCCTGGTCTACAGAGCGAGTTCCAGGACAGCTGGGACTACAGGGAGACCCTGTCTGAAAAGACCAAAAAAAAAAAAAAAAGGAAATAGGGAAGTTTGAACCCAGGTGAACTAAGGTAGGTTCTAGTTTGCTTTCAACTGCTGTGACAAAATACTCTGACCAATACCAACTTGGGGAGGAAAGGGTTTATTTAGCTCATATCTCCCAGGTCACAGTTCATCACTGAGGGAGTCCAAGGTTGGAACACAGGGCAGGAGCCTGGAGGCAGGAGCTGAGACATAGGCCATGGAGGAATGCTGCTTACTGGCTTGCTCCCCTGGCCCATGCCCAGCCTGCTTTCTTATACAATACAGAACAATCTTCCCAGGGGTGGCACCACCCACAGTGGTCTGGGCCCTCCCACATCACTTAACATTCAAGGAGATGGCCCACAAACATGGCCACAGGCCAGTCCAGTGGAGGTAATTCCCCAATTGAGGCTCCCTCAACCTAGGTGTGTCAAGTTGACCCTAAAGCTGTCCAGCACAGTGGTTGGCGATATACCCTGTAGCTTTTGCTAACTACAGATTTACGTCTTCTGTACTTTCAGCTTGTCTTGCTCTTAGAGAATAGGAATTGTTGGAGGGGCTTTCTACCCCTAAGCCTGGGGAGTTAAACTTTTTCCCCCTGGATATGGTTTTTCTGTATAAAAACTCCTCCCCCAAACAGCTCGGGCTACACCTGGGACTGAATGCCCAGTGTGTGGTTGCCAGCTGGCTATAAAGACTTTCTTTTGGCATTATTTTGTATCGAGTAGTCTTCTCTGGTGAGTATACCTCATTACAGTGGTGGTCACAAGTGGGCTTGTTTTCAAAGCAAGAATTGCTTTATGGTTTGGGGCTTATGGAGGTCTCTCTTCATACACAGTGAGTTCCAGACCAGCTGGGGCTACAGGGAGACCTGTCTCAAAAGAAAAAAAAACTTTAAAAGAAAAATCTATGCTAGTTTTGATTATATAGTTTAAGCTAATATGCAGCACCTTTGATTTCAGAGATATGAATGTGTGTGTGTGTGTGTATGTGTGTGTGTGTGTGTGTGTGAGAGAGAGAGAGAGAGAGAGAGAGAGAGAGAGAGAGAGAAAGAGACAGAGAGAGAGAAAAAAAGAGAAAATGCTTCTCAGTGTTAAATGTAGCCATTTCATTTTTTTTTTTTAATGGTGAAAAAAAAATTCTGTATTTAGAATTAGTCAACAGGACTGCTTAGATGATCCCAATTTTGTGGGCAACATCCAAAGCATCGTAATCGCATTTCATTATTTTTAAATGTTAGGCCAGTGAGATGGCTTAGTGGATAAAAGCATTTGCTGCCAAGCCTGGCAAGCTGAGCTGGATCTTTGGAACCCATGCTTGAAGGAAAGAACCAACTCCCATGAGCTATCCTCTTACCTCCACAAGCAACAAGTGTGCAGTGGCAGGTGCTTTCACATACAATAAAATAATTGTGTGTGTTTTATTTTTTTTGGTCTTTTTGAGATAGGGTTTCCCTGCAGCCCCAGCTAGTCTGGAACTCACTATGTAGACCAGGCTATCCTTGATCTCCTGAGTGCTTGAATTAAAAGCGTACACAACCATGCCTGGCTAAAATAATTTTTTAATTTTTTATTTATTTCTTATTTATTTATTTTTATGTGTATGAATGTACTGTCTCCATGTAGGTTTGTGCACCTGTGTCATGCAATGCCGCAAAGGTCAGAAGAGGGTGTGGGATTCGCCTGGAACTGGAGTTAAAGACTGCTGCCATGTGGGTGCTGGGGATCGAACCCGGGTCCTCTGCAAGAGCAGTTGGCGCTCATAACCACTAGGCTATGTCTCCAGCCCCTGAAATAATTGTTTTATAATGTCACTACAATGTTTTGAAGATGGAGGTGTCCGTGCTTTCTCATTTCCCTGTCAATGTTGGGTCCCATTGTATCTAGTTTTGTTTTTGCTCTTGCTGTTTTAAGCAGTGGTAGAAGAAACTTATTTGTGTCTGCACACATGTCTACTAGTGTTTTTTATTTTATGAATATTTCCTGTGCATGTTTGTAAGAGTGCTTGTCTAACATGTGCAGGACCCTGAGTTTGATCCTCATCACTGAAAAAGAAAAGGTCCCAGTAAAATTATAAAGTAGTAAAAAAAAAATTTTGAAATCCATCTTCTGTCATAAGGTTAATGTAATATAACTAATAAAAATGTGGCACTTTTTTGCTGATTGTACCTGCCAGGGAGGAGACCCTTGTCCCCACATAACAGTCTACCCTTTAGCTTGTCGTGAGCAATGTTCTAACATTTACCATAGAAAACAAGACTTTTAGGAATTTTATTACAGGTTAATGTTAAGTAGTACAAAAGTACAGTACAGCTGGGTGTGGTGGCGCACGCCTTTAATCCTACCACTTGGGAGGCAGAGGCAGGTGGATCTTTGTGAGTTCAAGGCCAGCCTGGTCTACAGAATGAGTTCCAGGACAGCTGGGGCTACAGGGAGACCCTGTCTCAAAAAGACCAAAAAAA
>VZQC01003090.1:86904-98541 GCA_009823505.1 Rhizomys pruinosus
CCCCTCTTCCTGCCGCTGGGCTCAGGAGATCTCAAATCTCAAGAGTCACACAAGCGTGCCTTTAATACCGGCTGGGAGGATAACTCCGCCCCCACAGCCACTAGATCTAATCAAGCCAAAGACCACACCTTTAATCCCAGCTGGGAGGATAACTCCAACCTCACAGCCACAAAGGCCAATCAAACCAAAGACAGCAGGACCAAAGGATCAACAATCAGCTCGCCAAGACACCCAGTTCCTACCTGTCTCCCCCTCTTCCTGCCGCTGGGCTCAGGAGATCTCAAATCTCAAGAGTCACACAAGCGTGCCTTTAATACCGGCTGGGAGGATCATTATCCTTTTTCTATCCCCCAACTCTTTCTTAAACTTTGTGTGCTGGTTAGTGTTGATTATCGACTTGACCAAATCTCAAATGACCTGGGCAAGGGCCTCTGGGCGAGCCTTTGAGGGCTTTTCTTGATTAGGTTAATTGAGGTTGGAGAGATGATTCAGCAGTTAAGAGCACTGGCTGTTCTTTTAGAGGACCCAGGCTCAGTTCCCAGCACCCACATGGTGACTAACAACTTTCTGTAGCTGCAGTTCCAGGGCATCCAGTGCAGTGCCCTTTTCTGGCCTGTGCAGGCATTGCGTAGATGTGGTGCAAATCATTTATACACATAAAATAAAAATATTAAAAAAAGACCTACACTAGCTGTAGGCAGCAGCATTCCACAGGCTGGGTCCTAGACTGAATAAAAAGGACAGGGAGCTAAGCAATGGTGTTCGTCGCTTTCTTCTTCCTGACTGCAGATGCCTATGCTCTTCTTCCCCTGGCTTCCCAGTGGGATGGACTGTGCTTGAACTGTGAGCCAGAGTACCCCTTCCTTCCTTAAGTTGCTTTTGTCAGGGTATTTTATCAGAGGAACAGACAAATAAGTAAGACATTCTTACACCTCAACATTTGTTCTCTTTACATAGTTTTTTTTGAAAAATTGAAGGCTGGAGAAGCAGTTCAGTGAGTAAAGTGCTTGTTGCTCAAGCATGAGGACCCGAGTTCAGAGCCTTAGCACCCACATTAAAGTTGGACATGTCAGTGATGTCAGTAACTTCAGGGGAAGGGGGCAGGCAGATCCTAAGGGCTCGCTGGCCAGCCAGTTTATCTGAAATGAACACAGGTTCAGTGAAAGATTTTGTATCAAAATAAGGTGGTGAGCCAGTGAGGTGGATTGCTGCGTAAAACTGCTGGCTGTGCAAGCCTGACCTGAGCTCAGTCCTTGGAACCCACATAAAGGTGAAAGAGAGAACTGACTCCCAAAAGTTGTCCTCTGACCTCCACATTTGTGCTGTGTCCCACAAGTGCCCCCATCCCCATACACACATCATATATAAATAATAATTTAAAGAAAAGTGGAGAGTGGTAGAGGAAGACACCTGATGTTTATCTCTGACCTCCATAGCTGTATGCGTGGGTGAGCATGCTCACACATTGGCACACACACGCATACACCACGCATACACAGAGTTGTAAAATTTGCATAATAAAATTTATCATCTTAATCATTTAAAGTATAGAGTTCAGTGGCATAAAGTACAGTCACACTGTTGTCCAATGATCATGACCCTTGATATTCCCAAACTGAAGTGGTATATTCATTAAACTAAGCTCCTGTATATGAAACACTTGTAGGGTGTATGAAACACTTGTAGGGGACACTTGTAGGAAACACTTGTATGAAACACTTGTATGAAGCCGCAGCAACAAAGCACCTCTCGCTCGTTCTTCATTTATGCAGGCAGGTCTTGTCAGAACGCCTCAGGCAAGCAAGCTTCTCTCTCAGACTAGAAAGGAGAGAGTGAGTCCCTCTATCTAGAAAGTCCCTCTATTTATCCACCTTCCCAGCCCAGGTTGCGTGGCTGGTCTATTGGTATCATTTGGCCTGATCTTGTATACAGGGTGCACCTGCACAGCTCAAACGGTGAGCGTGACTTTACTTTGAGGTAGGAGGGAATCAGGTGTTAATCATAAGACTCAGGTGTTAGTCATAAAACTTTGCTAAAGTCTCGGGTGCCTTCTTAGGACTGTCACCACACCTGCTCTCCACACTCCAGCCTTCTACCCCTGCTCCTGGCAACCACTTTTCTGCTTCTATTTCAGTGGACTTGACTATTTTTGGTACCTTTCATACGTGGGATTGTACAGTGTGTGTTCTTTTGTATCTGGTTTCATTATTATATTGCCTTCAAAGTTTACCTATTTTACAGCATGGTTCCTTTTTTTTAATTTTTATTTTTTCTGTGTATGAGTGTATACTGTCTGCATGTATGTTGGTGCACCTGTGTTATGCAATGCCGTGGAGGTCAGAAGAGGGTCTTGGATTCCCCTGGAACTGGAGTTAAAGATGGTTCTTAGCCGCCATGTGGGTGCTGGGAATCGAACCTGGGTCCTCTGCAAGAGCAGTCGGTGCCCTTAACCGCTGAGCCATCTCTCCAGCCCCGATTCCTTTTGTTTTTAAGGCTGAATGATAAACTCAGCATATGGATAGACCACATTTTCTTTTTTCTGGGACACTTGGTTTCTTGTGCTTGTTGGCTGTTGTCATTAATGCTATGAGCATGGGTGTTCTGTGTTTTGTTCTATTGATATTTACCCCAGAGTGAAGTTGTTGGACCATCTGATAATTTTGATTGCCATAATTTTTTTCACATTTATGTATGTATGTATGTGTGCAGGCATCATCATGCATGTGGAGGTCAGAGGACAACTTGTGGAAGTCACTTCTCTCCTTCCAACATGTGGGGCCCAAGGATCAAACTTGGGTGCCTTTACCTGTGGAGCCATCTTCCCATCTCCTCTGTGTTCTCATAGTGCTGTACCATTTTACATTCCTACCAGCAGTTCACAGAGGTTCAAGTTTCTCCACACAAAAGTTTTTTTTTTTTTTTTATTGTTCGCAGGTTTTATAACACAATGAATTTTAGTCCTTTCCACCCTCATTCTCCTACCTCATCTCCCATATCCACCTCCCTCTCCTGGTGGAACTTTCTCCTTAATTCCTCTCCTAATTTCATGTCTCCATTCTTTTTTTCCTTAAACAACAGTAACAACAACCGAAACTCCAACTACCTAACAGCCATCCTAATGGATACAAAGTGATATCTCACTATAATTTAATCTGTTGTCTCCTGAAATTTCCAATTTCTCTAACACATAGTCATTCATGAGCTCCCTCCTTATGTATCCAGACAGGGCTCTACAACAGCTCTGGGCCTTTTCTCATGAAACCTCTGAACGAACTTTTCCCATGAACCTCCTTGCTCTCTTGCTGGTTGCTTTTTCTTGAAAGGCAGCAACCAGGTACAACCCCACTCATTCTTGAAGCTCAGAGTATTGTATTCTACTATGTACATCACAGGGACCACCAAAGGACTATGTCAAAGTCATGGTTTCATGGCTGGAGAGATGGCTCAGTGGTTAGGAGCACTGGCTATTCTTCCACAAGACCAAAGTTTGTTCCCCAGGACCCGCATCAGCCTGCTCACAAATACTAGTAACTCCAGCTTCAGGGCTTGCAAAACTCTTGTCTTGCCTCCATGGGCACCCACATGCATACACACAGACATACATATAAATAAACAAAAATAAAATGTTAAAAAATCATGAGTTCAGGATGTAGCACTAATTCTCCTGGGAACCGATCCCCCCCCTTCTGTTTTCTCTACATACCTTTCTCAGTCACACACCAACCTCCTTGAACCCTGGTGAGGATTTTTGAAAATGGTTGAATGCACTTAACTCAAAGCAGAATTTATTTTTTGCTTCTTGAGTCTCCTTGGGTAACAATTTCGTTTCTTCAGAAGGTTGATTTCGGAAGTTGCATGTGCCAGGAGAGCCTGGACCCACCCTCTCGGCTGTAAGGGGAAGTCTGTCTGTCATCCTCCCTTCCCTGCTGTACTTTCAGTTCCTTCTTGGGGTTTCTCTGTTGTCAGTAACTTGCAAATCTACTTCTGGTGAAGGAGGCCTTCGAAGGGTGTCTCCTCACTGGCAGTGAGGAGAAAATAATGAGCTGTGTCCACGGGTGGTTACAGAAGTGGTTAGCAGTGGTAGAGAATGGCTAGCCTTAGGGGGAGAACCAGGCACCATGGGGTGCTGTTTCTTATGTCTGGGTTTTAATCCATGGCTCTCTAGACTGTGAGAATGTCCATGGGGTTCTGGGAGGGGCCTTGACATCCAGGTGGCACAGAGTCAGTGGCAGTGTAAGGGAAATGATTGCATGAGTGTGTTCCAGCAGATTAGGATCTGGGGTAGTTCCTTCTAGCTACTCTGGATGCTGAGGCAGGAGGATTACATGGTCAAAGGCAACTTAGTGAGACCCTGTTTCAAAGTAAAGAGTAAAAAGGGGGCTGGAGAGATGGCCTAGCAGTTAAGAGTGCCGACTGCTCTTGCAGAGGACCCAGGTTTGATCCCCAGCACCCACATGGCGGCTGAGAACCGTCTTTAACTCCAGTTCCAGGGGAATCCAACACCCTCTCTGACCTCTGCAGCATTGCATGACATGGGACGATATGGATGCACAAACCTACATGCAGACAGTACATTCATACACATAATAAATAAATTAAAAAAAAGTAAAAAGAAATTTGGGCATGTAGCTCAGTGGTAAGTGCTTGCCTAGCATGTGCCTGATTCAGTACCTAATACTGAAATCAACCTGGTAGAGCTGGACTAATGCCTTGGGATGTTGTGTTCACTGGCCACTTTAGAGATGTTCATTCTGGATGTGTTTCCTGAATGGAGAGATAGATTTGACATTTGACTTGTCAAGTTTTAGGATATAACAGCTAGCTTTATTCCTCTCGGGGTGAAAATGTCTCTTCAATGAAGATGAAGTTCACACCCCAAAAGCAGAGGAGGCATGAGATTTAGATTCCTTGCTTTTTGGGATGGGGAAATAGCTCTGGGTAAGAGAACTTGCAAGCTTGAGGACTTGAGTCTGAATCCCCAGCACCCCAGCTGGGTGTGGCTGCTCTGATCTCTGCACATATACCACATGTGTATACACCACACACATACATACATACATGCAAAAAATAGGAAAGAAGTCCTGCTTTCTATGCTGCTCAACATGTTTCCTATTTTTCCTTGTAGCCATGAGAAGGACTGAGGAGCAGGTGTGGTGGCACAGGGTCAGTTCCAGTGTGCTGTGGCAGGAGTACTGAGTCTGAGGCCAGTCTAGCTATGTAAGAAAGTCCAGGCCAGGTTGGGCTAAATATAGCAAGACTAAGGAGGTGGGGAAAGGGAGGGAGGGAGGTGGGNAGAGAGAGAGAGAGAGAGAGAGAGAGAGAGAGAGAGAGAGATTGATTGCATTTGTTTGCTGGTGGATTTCTGTAATCCTAGCTCTCAAGAAGTAGAGGCAGGAAGACTAGAAGTTCAAGGTCTGCCTCAGTTACATAGTTGAAGGCCAGCATGGACTACATTCAAATTCCATATCATCTGGAGTTGTAGAGTGAGACCCTGTCTCAAAACAACAACAATAAAGCAAAACAGGAACAACAGCAGAAAAAAAAAGAAAAGAAGAAAAAAGGAATTAAGCACTAATATACATGCTATAATGTAGAAGAACCTTAAAAACATAATGTTAAGTCATAAAGGGACAAATACTATATAATTCTGCTAAGGTGCCTAGAGAAGTCAAATTTGCAGACATAGAAAGTTCAAGTTACCAGAGGCTTTGGGAAGGGAAAATTGGGGGAGTTATCATTTAATGAAGATGGGGTTTCTGTTTGGGATGATGAAAAAAGTTCTAGAAATAGATAATATTTCTGGTCATACAATGTCATGGGTACACAGTACCACTGAACTACATACTTAAAAATGGCTAAATGGTGCCAGTGGGAGGCTCATAGGGTAGAAGTGTTTGCTGTGCAGGCTTGACAACCTGAGTTTTATCTTTGGGACACACTTGATGGAAGGAGAGAACTGACTCCTATACATTTTCCTCTTATTCCCCCATGTGATAAAACATAACTTAAAAAATGCTTAAAATAATGAATTTCATTGTGTACATTTACTGGGGTTTTATGAAAAGCAAAAAAAAAAAAAAATCCCAAAGAGTATCAATTTTATATACTTGATGTATATGTTTTTATTATGTATGATTTGTGTTTAAATCACAGTCCCTGCTCTCTAGTTCAGAGAGACAGTCTGGCCATTTGGAAGATGGCCAGGTGACAAAGCTACCACCCCTTTTGGGAGCTCTACTCAGGCTCACAGACTGGGCCATCCTGGGCTTGGGGACACTGTTAACACTGGCTCTGGCTGGATGAGGGAAGATGTGGATTGCCTTTCACTGCAGTACTGTTAGCCATGTTTGGCTGGGTCTTAGTTTCTGGTGTGCGCTGCACCCATTGTGATCTGGGCCTGTGACATGTTGCTGTTCTTCTGGTGGTGCGTCAGGAGCGATCTAGCCAGTCCTGGTGATCTTTCCTCCACTTCTGCTTCCTTGTGCTTTTCTGGGATTGCTTATTCTTGCCTGATAAGAGAAGTGACAGAGCTGGATTTCCCCCAGCCTTTCCTCCTGTTCTGATCCTGACTGTGAGGGCCAGAGGTGCTATAGCTTTCTGTGACCTTGAGCTAAAGTCAAGAGATTAGTGATTCTGGCCTGATAGAGCCTTTGAGCCACCTGCCTATCCCAGTCAAATTCTATGAGAGCCCAGGTCCTTGGAGTTGGGCAGGGAGTTGTTTTTCCATGGTGCTTTCTCACTGCCAAAGCCGCCTCCGCCTCCTCCGTTGTTATAGCTGTCATAGCTGCCACTCCCGCTGTAGCCACTGCCCTGGTTTCTATAACCTTGTCCACCACTTCCATAGCCTCTGCTTCCTCCAGAGTAACCAGGACCGCCTTCTCCATAACCACCTACAAGAATACAATTCTTCTCAATAAGACAAAAGTATTCAACAAGAAAAATCTCTGCAAGTGTAATGGCCTGCACAACATGTGGAGTAGGGGGCAGATTTCAACTTTATCATGCACTAACTTGTTGCTCAATGTCCTCAGTCCCCTCTAGGCTCTGGAAGAGAGCTGTCATTCAGTGGCTGCAGTCCTTTGTAGATACTCAGCAGATGATCTCATCAGATGATCAGAGAACAGACTGTGTCTCATTAGGTTTCAGAAAGGACCAGGCAGCATACTTGGAGTGTGCAGGAAGCAGGTATTGTATTTACACTGCAGCCCAGTCCAGGGGACTTAGGCCTCAAAATCTGGACCCCCCAAAGAGAAATAGCATGTATCTTTTATACCCTAGGAATTGGGTTACAGTGAGAAGAAACTTACCTATTGATGGGTATCAGAAAAGTCTTTTCTATTTGTCTTTTCCAGACAGGGTCTTCTTGTAGCCCCAGCTGTCCTGGAACTCCCTATGTAGAGCAGGCTGGCCTTGAACTCACAGAGATCCACCTGCCTCTGCATCCGGAGTGCTGGGATTAAAGACATGTACCACCACGCGTGGCCCAGAAAAGTCTTCAAACCAGGGGCATTATTATAAATGTAGGAACAATAAACATGCTAAAAAAACCCTGTCTGAAAAGTCACTGCAGAAGTCTGTCTGAGACAAACAGAACTGAGGAAGTTTTTTCTGGGCACAAGGCAAGTCTTTCTAGCTAGCTGTGTCACTGTTCTAACCACAGATTTGTCAGCTGAACCTTGCTGAGAGAGACAGAAAAAACAAGGATTAAATCCATTATTTCCTTAAGTATTCCACCAGGCTCTACATTAATTACATTAGCTGTTTTCTGGTTGCAAGTGGCAGAAAGCCCTTTAGATCAAGAGGCACTTTGGTCCTAGAAATCCAGCAATTGGAGTTGGTTTCTGGTCCTGGAACTCCCCCAAATCAGTTTCCATTTGTCTTTCAACACAATAGCTTTCTGGATCAAGGATTTTGCAGGGTAAGGTCTCTCTAAATGATGGGTGCAGTGTTGGGGGATGGTCCCTGTGGTCCTGAGCATGCACAGTAGAGCTCCTCCTTCTGAGGAGCCACACACTTCTTCCTTATGGGATCAGATACCACCTATTTCAGACTTTCTGGACCACACTGCTCAACTTTGCTGTCATGACCATACCTGAAAGCAGCAGCAGATGGTAGATGAGAAAACAGATGCAGCTGTGTTTCAAGAAAAATGTGGTGGGCTAGACTCTGGCTCTCAGCCATAGTTTATAGACCTCAGGTCTAGCAAGAGATGCAGCCCTTCTAGTAGTTTACATAGAAAGTATGTGGATGAGCCTGTGGCCCAGGGCCAGAACCAGTGTGAGGCAAGTGAGACCCAGCTCTTTGGTCATGTAATTTAAGGGGTTCCAACACCTCCGCAATCAAGATAAATACTATTTTCGTGTGGTATTTAAAAAGGATAAAAATTAGAGCTGGAGAGGTGGTTCAGTGGTTAGGATCATGAACTGCTCTTATAGAAGACCTGAGTTTGGTTCCTAGCCCCCAGGTTGGGCAGCTCACAACTGCCTTTAACTCCAGCTCCAGGAGATCCAAAACCTGTGGCCTCTGTGGAAACCTACTCAACACACACACACACACACACACACACACACACACACACACACACACATACGTACGAACGCATGCACGCATGCATGCACGTGCTAGGAGGAGGCCGTGTCATAGAAGTGGACACCATGCTTATCACTCAGCCTGTGGACCTGCTGCCCTGGGAGGCGAGAAGAGAGGGTAGGTTAGTGCTGAAGTCAGCGTCACAAGGGACCACATGGAGCACGTTTGCCAGGGGAAAGAGGGGCACTTCCAGAAGCAAGGGGAGGAGTGCTGTTGGGGTGCTGGGCTTTCGCTTCTGTCTAATGGTGACATCAGTAGCTACTTTTTATTGAACATGATATATGCCAGGCATGTTCATTTATCTGGCTGATAGTGATTGGATCAATTATATATTATATATAGTGTATGCATGTTCGTGTGTTGATGTGTGTTTTCACACGTGTGTGTTTTTACAAAGGCCAGAGGTAATGTTGGGTATCTTCCTCAGTCATATTCTGCCTTGGTTTTTGAGGTAGGGTCTTTCCCTGGAACTGGAGCTCACTGATTTGGTTAAACTGGGCATCCAACAAGTCCAGGGATCCTTCTCCATGTTCTTGGGAAGGGGAGCATTGGGATTGCATGGATGCTAGGTATCCAAACCCAAGTCCTTATTATTATTATTATTATTTTTTTTTTTTGGTCTCTTTGAGACAGGGTCTCCTTGTAGCCTCAGCTGTCTTGGAACTTACTCTGTAGACCAGGATGGCCTTGAACTCACAAAGATCCACCTGCCTCTGCCTCCCAAGTGCTAGGATTAAAGGCGTGCGCCACCACGCCCGGCTCCAAGTCCTTATTTTGTATGGAAGCACTTTACCACTGAGCCATGTCCAGTACCATTTTGTATATTCTTATTTTCTCATTTTGCCTCAGAGCAAATCTTAGAACTAAGTACTTCTATCCCCATTGTATAGATGAGGAAAATAGAGGATAAAAATCAGTTACACAGAGGAAGACAGCATCACCTAAGATCATATGGTGCCTCAACTAGAGTTCCAGATGAGGTTTTGTCTTTTGCTTTGTATGAATTTTTCTCAAATATGACTTCTTGCCATTGCCAGTGAAAGCTGAGGCCTGCCTGTTAGAAACTGCCCCAAAGAGCCAGGTGTGGTGGTACATGCTTCTAATCCCAACACTTGGAAGGCAGAGATAGGCAGATCTCTGTGAGCTGGACCTAGTGAGTTCCAGGGCAGACAACTCACCTTGCTACCCCTTCCCAGTTCTTGCTTCCGCTGGCAATTGGCTCTCAGCTGCTTTGAAGGAGAAGCCCTGGGGACATCTGGAGTTTATTCCTCATCCCAAAACACATCAGTATGTACTCCCAAATTAAATTATGGTCACTGCCTATATTAAAAGGCAGGTGAGCTGCACTTTAAATAGACCACATTAATTCTGCTGGTGGAAGCGGAGCCCTGCTGGGTTAATTCTTATTGTCATCAGCATCACTGCCAAGCTTTTGAAAGGATCCATCCTGTAAGCAGTTTGCAAAACTGAAAGATGAAAACACACTGTGATTTTTTTTTTTTTTTTTGAGAAAGACAGGGTACAAGTGAGAGTCACCTGAAATGTAATGGGAATACAGTAAATGTGTTGGTGGCCTCTGGCTGAGGGAGCTGTGCTCCCCAGATTCCCTCATGCTAGTGTTTGTTGTGTGACTTTTTCTGTAGGGGGTTGGGGGAAACACATGGAAAAATGTCTATTTACTCCATATAGGGGACTAATGCTAGACCAGAGATATAATTCCACCCAAGTCTACCTTGGTGAAGCACAGAGATTCTTGGCATCACTTACAGGAGCATGGCTGATTCAAAGGCAGGGCATCTCTGAAAAGTCTGACCCGGTGTCCCTGAAGCTTCCTGCCCAATTTTCAGTTAGTTTTACCAAAAGAATCTTTTATAGAAAGCTGCTTGTATAACTTAGGGGAGTGGCCTTAGGAATCTTATAACTCAGGTGTTTCCTGGTCTTGTTAGTCTTAAGTGCCTCCCTCTTCTCTCAGGGATAGGATGTTTCAGTTCTGAGGAAATAAGCACATAGCAGAGACACAGGAGGGACAGAGAGCTGTTCTGTGGAGTCATGTCTAGTCCAGTGAGGCTGGGAAGGGATTCGTTTGCCATGTGGGGGTTAAGACAGAACTTAGGCCTGAGTGAACTGTATTTCGCCATTAGTGGGGCCAGTGAGATAGTTTAGTGGGTAGAGACTCTTGTTGCCAAGCCTGATGATCTGAGTTTGATCCCTGGGAAACACATGGTTGAAGGAGAGAAGTGGCTCCCACAAGTCATTTTCTGAGCTTCACATTCATGCTATGTTGTACACATACATAATAAATAAATGGATGTAATAAAACAATTTAAAAGACCCCGAAAGGTGTTGCATCCCTTAATACCTACACATTTACCCAACCGTACACATTTAAAATTATTTTTTTTATTAATTTTTTATTTATTTACGTATATGAATGTGCTGTCTGCATGCAAGTTTGTGCACCCGTGTCGTGCAATGCCACGGAGGTCAGAAAAGGGTCTCGGATTCCCCTGGAACTGGAGTTCTGGAATTGGAGTTTCAGACGGTTATCGGCTGCCATATGGGTGCTGGGGATCGAACCTGGGTCCTCTGCAAGAGCGGTCGGCGCTCTTAACCGCTAGGCCATCTCTCCAGCCCCCCAACCGTACACATTTAAATGCAGATGATCCAGAATGGGGAAGAGGGGCCACATAGTACCCTCTTCTTTTGTGTGTGTGTGTTAATTTTTTTGTTTATTATATTTTAAGGGATTCACAATATAAGAGCACAGTTGTTTTCAGATCACTTTGACATTGTAATTGGTGCTAGCATCCACAGATGAGGGATACCATTCGTTGTTTGATTTTCTGGGACTGTGTTACTTCACTCAGCATGATATCTTCTAGCTCCAGCCATTTACCTGCAAAGCTCATGATGTCATCTTTCCTTACCGCTGCATAGAACTCCATTGTGTACATGTACCACATTTTCTCTATCCACTCATCAGTTGAGGGGCATTTGGGTTGGTTCCAGCTCCTTGCTATTGTGAAGAGAGCTGAAATAAACATGGCC
>VZQC01003090.1:99225-200531 GCA_009823505.1 Rhizomys pruinosus
TCCGTTGGCATCCTGTCTCTGTGTCACTGGCCGAACTCGCGAACCCAAGGCTCACCAAACAAAGTGCAAAGGGTGATCCGTATTCAAGTGAAGCATTAGAGTGAGCTTATAAATCTAGTGTTCACTTTTTGGGTCTGTGTATATTTGGATCTCTTGGAAAGAAAGCCCAATGAGGGGCTGGAGAGATGGCCTAGAGGTTAAGAGCACTGACTGCTCTTGCAGAGGACCTGGATTCGATCCCCAGCACCCACATGGCGGCTGAGAACCGTCTGTAACTCCAATTCCAGGAGAACTCCAGTTCCAGGGGAATCCGACACCCTCTTCTGACCTCCACGGCATTGCAAGACACGGATGCACAAACCTACATGCAGACAGTACATTCATACACATAAAAATAAATAATAATAAAAAAATTAAAAAAAAAAAAGAAAGCCCAATGATATTAATGTTCTTCAGGGTCTGCGAGCCTGTTTAGCTCCTGCCTTCTTCTGGCTTCCATGGGTATTGCATGGGTGCACTTGCATACATGCAGGCGAAATACTCATACACATAAAATAAAAATACATTTAAAAAATGAAAAATATTTAAGATGATGGCAGGGCAGGTTCCTTCTGGAGACCCCAGGGCAGCATTCTTGCCTCTCCTGCTTCTGGGAGCAGCTGGTGCTCTTTGTCCGTGGCTACATCATTCTAATTTTTGCTTCCCTGGTCACATTACCTTCTTTCCTTATCAGTCAATGTCTCTGCCTCCTTTCTTTGAAGACATCACTGCTGTTGTTATGTTTGGTCTTCAGGAACTAGAAAGGGTGCTCACTGCATTTCCATATCTCTAATTTAATCAGTTGTTAAGACCCCTTTGCTGCGTAAGGTCACATTCACAGGTTCCTGAGCATAGGATGTGTTATCCATGGGAACATAAGTCAGCTTCTACAAATGTTGATTTTGTATAAAAAATGGTATGAGAAAAAAGACCAGAAGGAAGTGTTTGAAAGTGTTAACTAAACTGGGCATGGTGGTGCACACCTTTAATCCCAGCACTCAGAAGGCAGAGGCAGGCGGATCTCTGTGAGTTCAAGGCCAGTCTGGTCTACATAGTGAGTTCCAGGACAGCCGGAGCTACAGGGAGACCCTGTCTCAAAAAGACAAAAAAAAAGTGTTAAGTAATATGGTGATCTCTGGATGGTAGGTTTTGATGCCCTGTTTATTTTTCATTATTCCTCTCTTCTGCTTTATTTGTGCTAAGGAAGTAATGCTTTTTGCAGTCCATTAAATTGCCTAGGGACCAATGCTCTGAAGATGGTGAGCACCACAGGCCTGGTGACACATTGCTGCCCTCTCTCCACAGAGCCTGTGTTCTGGTTCTATGTGAAGGAAGTCCTCAACAAGCACGAACTGCAGCGCTTCTACTCCCTGCGCCACATCACTGCAGACGTGGGAAGAGGCCGAGCCTGGCTACGCTGCGCTCTCAATGAGCATTCCCTGGAGCGCTACCTGCACATGCTCCTGGCAGACCGCGCCAGGCTCAGGTACTCAACCACCAGCTTCTGGATGAGGTCGAGGCCAACAGGATAGAGTGGAAGGATCTGGAGTCAGACCTCCTGGGCTTGTGTCCTAGTCCCTTTACTGGAGACAGGCCCTGGTGTGCCCAGCTGTGTTCTGGGGACCCTTGGGTGGGATAACAAGTGCCACAATGCCTGTAAGGGGCTTTGATTGACACTTGTGTATCTAGCAGTCCATCAGTGCTTGTCGCTGCCAAGGCTGGGAATCCAGACAAGGGTGTAGTCGTAGGAGATAGATTATATCGCACTTTATGGAATTTAATTTTTTAAAAAGATTTTATTTATTTTTATTTTGTGTATATGAATGTTTTACTTGTGTGCATGTAACTGTATCATGTGTGTGTCTTATACCCACAGAGGCCAGAAGGGGGCATTGGAGCCCCTGGACCTGTAGTTAAGGATGGGTGTTAGCTGCCATGTTGGGTGCTGGGGACCTGGGTCCTCTGTAAGTGCTTTTAACTGTTGAGCCATCTCTCTAGCCCCCTAATGGAATTTTAATTTGGGATTCTTTTATTTATTCAATCCCAAACTGACTGTCTCACATGTAACCCAGGAAGGCCTGGAACTCCTGCATTATTCCAGCCTCAGTTTCCCAAGTGCTGGGGTTAGAGGCCTATACCACCAGGCCTACCCAGAATATGGGAAATTAAGGAAGTCTTTGTTTTTAATAAAAGCTTCATTTTTATTATATGATCTTTTTAAAATTATTATTATAAATCTGAAGTTCATTCAGGAAGTATAGGTCAAGTTGTGCTACATTACAAACACCTCAGAGGTCTCCATGGCCTGAGATGGCCACTTTTATTTCTTCCATTGCTACCTGTTTCTCATAGGTGGGCAGAGTATACTCTTAGGGAGTTAGGCTGACTAGAGGCTCCACAGCTTCGTAGAGCTGTAGTGGGAAAAGGGTCCTGGTTGAAATAAGAAGCATTTGGCCCCAGGGATACATCCACCCCTGTCTTAGTGGCCAGAGAGAGTGACATGGCCACACCCAGAGTTCCTTAGGAATCCTCTGCAATGGGAAGGTAGCATGAGATATAAGGTAATGATGGTATACCCAACCACAGCTGCATCAAAACATTGGAAACTGCTGTGGAAACTGGTAGTTAACAAAACTTAACCCATTCACAACATACCTGAAGACAATTCTAACTTATAGGAATTTTTCAATGTCAGTTTTCACAAACCCATGGTGATTGTGGTCTCTCTTGCTCTGGATCTAGCTGTTATTTTTCTCTGAGAATGGTTTAGACATGTTTCATGTCACCTGATGATCCACAGAACCATGGTCAGCCCTGGCTCCCTGAGTAACTTGCAACTCAGCAGTGCCTAGTTCTTCAACACTCACTGTCAGTAAGTGCTTTTCATCAGCACTGTCACAATTCCTGATCTCACATCTTGCCGGTACTTGTGGGCTCAGGTCACCCTCTTTGCTTCCACCTCTGTGGCCCGCTCTTTCCTCTCCCTATGTCTCATCGTCCCACTTTCTCTTTCTCCCTCCCTTCCTCTGTCCCTCTCTTTTTCCTACTCTTCTTCCTTCTGTTCCTCCTATTTTCTCCTCTTTTTCTTCTTTTTTTTTTTATTTTTGATATTACTGGGAATTAGACTCAGGTATTGGTACATGATCTGCAAATGCTCCACCCCAATGCTATCCCAGCCAACCCCCCTGTGGGCTTTTCTCTATTGGTTCTTGGGTTGGTAAGACAGCTCAGTGGTTAAAAGCTCTTGCCAGCTGAATATAGTGGCACATGCCTTTCATCCCAGTGTTGGGAGGCAGAGGCAGTTGGATCTCTGTGAGTTCAAGGCCAGCCTGATCTACGTAGTGCCAGGATAGCTGGGGCTACAAGGAGACCCTGTCTCAAAAATACCAAAAAAAAAAAGGAAAAAAGCAAGCTCTTTGCCAGTATGTGAACCCAAGGACCTGGGTTCATCCCCCAGATTCCATTCATCCCACTGTGTAAGGAGAGAGAAATGAATCCTGAAAATTTTCTTTGCCTTCCACATATGTGTTCATAGTCACACATCTCATCCACTCACATACATACACACACAATAATAATAAAAGAAAAAAAAGTAGTTAAAAAAAAGGTAATAGCAACAACGATGCATATAAAGAAGCCAGCACAGTGACACGTTTGTAATCACAAAGATGAGGAGGCTGACAGCCAGCTCTCTGGGGTCACTGACCAGCCAGCCTAGCCTACTTGATGAGTTCCAGACCAGTGAGTCTCCAACAAGGTAGATGGGGGCTGGAGAGACGGCTCAGCAGTTTAGAGCACTGGCCGCTCTACAGAGGACCTGAGTTTAGTTCCCCAGCACCCACATGGCGGCTAACAGTTGTCTGTAACTCTAGTTCCAGAGGATCTGATGCTTTCTTCTGACCTCCACAAGCATTACATACATGTGGCACACTTATATACATGAAGGTAAAACACTTATATGCATAAAATTTTTAAAAAGGGAGCTGGCTCTTGAGGAATGACATTGGAGGTTATTCTCTGGCTTCCGTGTGCACTTACACTTACACATACACACATGTGTACCCAGACATACATGAATGCACACACATGTACATACAAACACATGTGTGTACCAGGTTCATTTCCATGCATGGAAGCTAGCTCAGATTTTCAAAAGAACCCATTTGAGGAATTGGGTGTGGTTCAAATGCCTATTTGACCTTGTAGCTTGTGCTTCCACTAACAATTTGCTGGGTAATCCTGTTGGCAATGATGTGTTCTTTATCTCTCTCTTTGCACCAACTCTCTCTCCAGTATTCAGTCATGTCAGTAGCTAACTTTTCCAGACTTTTGCTGAATTTCAGTCCATTCAGACTTGAATTGACATGAATGTAACTGTACTAGACTTCTGTGATCTTGTGGGGAGTCATGGCATTGAGGATTCTGGTGGTTTATTGCTTAACAGAGGGTCATATAAAGGACTTAGAAATTTGACTAGGGAGAATTTTTTTAAATTTTATTTATTTTTTATGTGTATGAATGTACTGTCTGCATGTTGGTTGGTGCACCCGTGTCGTGCAATGCCACGGAGGTCAGAAGAGGGTGTCGGATTCCCCTGGAACTGGAGTTAAGGATGGTTCTCAGCCGTCATGTGGTTGCTGGGGATTGAACCCAGGGCCTCTGCAAGAGCAGTCGGTGCTCTTAACCGCTAGGCCATCTCTCCAGCCCTGGGAGAACTGTTTTTTTAAACCTTGATGTATGATCAAACCTTGCCTAGGCCCTGTAGGCTTCTCTAACCCCTCCTCAACTTCTGCACAAATTTACAAGGTCTGGTTAACCTCTCAGCCCTTTCCCTGGATAACTTGGGGTTTGGGGTTTGTTGCTCAGGCAAGTGTTATAAATGGATTCTCTGTTTGATGGAGCCCTGGAGCTTTGTAATTGCTTTCAGAGATTGTCTCTTCCTGTATTATTGCAATAAGGTGAGCCCTGTCAGGTAGCTTAGATTTCCTGTCTGTCTCTGGGGACCTGGTGGAGTGGAAGCCAGCCCTCTGTCCTCTTCTACTTTGGTGATTTATAAATATATTTTCTTTATTTTTTAATTTTTTTTTTTGTATGTGTATGAATGTATTGTTTGCATGCAGGTCTGTGCACCCGTGTCGTGCAATGCCGCGGAGGTCAGAAGAGGGTCTCAGATTCCCCTGGAACTGGAGTTCTCCTGGAATTGGAGTTACAGACGGTTCTTAGCCGCCATGTGGGTGCTGGGGATCGAACCCGGGTCCTCTGCAAGAGCGTCGGTGCTCTTAACCGCTAGGCTATCTCTCCAGCCCTATAAATATATTTTCATATGTCTATTTCAATCCTCTAAAGCTGGTGGTCTCAGGGGACCAAGGAGGAAGTTGTAGAACCTATGCCTTTAGACCTGTGTGTATAGTGAAGAGCTTCAAAGCAGCAGAGACTCGAGACAGACCACATTACCTCTAGGATGGCCCAGCAGGCCCAGCTTTTCCAGGGAGCCATCTGATGGAATCATTGGCCAGGGAACAGATGCAGAGAACGACCATTACCAGCTTTCCCCTTTTCTCTTTCCTTTTGCAGCACTTTCTATGAAGATTGGTCTTTTGTGATGGATGAAGAAAGGTCTAGCATGCTTCCTACCATGGCAGCTGGTAAGCCTGGCTGAGGCCAGAGGTGATGAGCTGTGGAAGCTTGGTGAGCAGGGAGGGCCTAGGAGTGGATTTATGACCCGGGGGATGCTGTGAAGTTCCCTATCCTCCTGACTTCTTCCTTGATGCACGTCTTTTAAGCTGGGACCATTTATCTAGACTCTGATACCCATGTAGAGGAAGTAGGGGTTGAAGGTTTTGGTTGAACCTTGGCTCTGCTGAATTGTGGCTGGATCCTGTGAGCTCTGTTACCTGTTCTCTCCTCCTTTGTGAGGTGGGAGTCCGGTAGCTTTCCGGTCACCATTTTAGGACCATGAGAGCCATAAGAGATAGAGGATTGTGTATGTGATTTATCAGTAGGAAACAAGGCCCTGGATTGACGTACTTTGGGTGGGCTGAGAAGCCTTTATTAGTTGACTTTCCATTGAATGGTGAAAGGTGGGATTAGCTGATAAAAGTGGAAGCTTGTCTTTCTTCCAAATTCTTTATTGTTCCATTTATATTTTTCTCCTAAACCTTGACATCAAGCCCCACATATTGAGGGCTGTGTTGATCTCATCAAGTCTTGGCTCTGGTTTCTCTTGTAGGCTGTAGGAAACCAGGGTCAGTGTACGCTGGCCTAAAGTAACTGGAACACTTTCCAGTGTTGTTGAGTTGTTTCAGACAGGTGGGATCTTTAGTATTTATAACCTAGAAAGGCCCAGTATTGTCCCCATTGTACAGGTCAGGAAACTGGAGCTCAGGGAGATGACCAGTTGCTTGACCAAGGTTTCAGAGTGACTAAGTGTCTGTGCTGGGGCTTCACGGAGGCAGCCTGACTCAAGAACTTGTCCTGTCATCTGTTCTTGGGTTGATTCTTGGTAACTTTCCAACCTTCAGGGAGGGATTCTGCAAGGACTGGGCTCAAATGATCTAGCACCTGCCCTTGCGAGTTTTGGGTGGGTTTGTAGATTCTAAAGATGAGTCTGTCCTGTTGTGTACAGTGCTGTGTCTTGTTCCTTGTGTTGGAGGTATGACGCCTAAGAGCAAGCACCGTGGACTTCCCCGCCCTTTCTTTTGGCAGGTCTGAACTCCATACTCTTCGCCATTAACATTGACAACAAGGATTTAAATGGGCAGAGCAAGTTTGCGCCCACTGTCTCGGATCTCTTAAAGGAGTCAACACAGAATGTGACATCCTTGCTGAAGGAGTCCACACAGGGTGTGAGCAGCCTTCTCAGGGAGATCACAGCGTCCTCTGCCGTCTCTATCCTTATCAAGCCTGAGCAGGAGACTGACCCTCTGCCCGTTGTGTCCAAAAGCGTCAGTGCTGGTGAGCCAGAGTGATCCCTTGGGGTAGTGCAGCAGGGCCAGTGAAAAGGAGGCCAGAGTGGGCTGAGGGAAACATGCAAGTCCTTCAGTGGGAGCAGAGTCTATTACACTTTTTTCTTCAGTGTTGGTAGTCTGTCTCTCCCTCCCTTTCTTTCTTATCCTCATTTACTATAAAAAGTATGTGGCATGTTGAGTATGTGGTACATGCCCTTAATTCAGGCACTCAGGAGGCAGAGTCAGGTGGATCTCTGTGAGATTGAGGCCAGCCTGATCTACATAGTGAGTTTCAGGCCAGCTGGGGCTACAGGGAGACCCTGTTTCTGTTTTTTTTTTTTTTTTTTCTTTTTTGAGGCAGGGTCTCCCTGTAACTCCAGATGTCCTGGAACTCACTATGTAGACCAGGCTGGCTTTGAACTTACAGAGATCCGCCTGCCTTTCCCTTCCATGTACTAGAATTAAAGGCGTGCACCACCACGCCCAGCAATCCTGTCTCAAAAAGACAAAATATAAAGGATGAATTTTATAAGAAGTTGATAATACCTCTTGTCCACTTGGGGTCATTAGCGTATTGCTATAGTAGAACTGGGAACTGGGGTATTAAGTACCACTCCCTGCCTTCTCAACTCCCTTAAGGCAGTAATTATGGTCATTTCTTAAAAATCCTTTTTTGTTTTGTACCGTTCAGCTATTTTTCTTTCTTTTTTTCTTTCTTCCTTCTTTCTTTCTTTCTTTCTTTCTTTCTTTCTTTCTTTCTTTCTTTCTTTCTTTCTTTCTTTCTCTCTCTCTCTCTCTCTTTTTCTTTCTTTCTTTCTTTCTTTCTTTCTTTCTTTCTTTCCTTCCTTCCTTTCTTTCTTTTTACTTATTTATTTATTTATTTATTTATTTATTTATTTATTTAGTCTTTTTAGTCAGTTTCCCTGTAGCCCCAGCTAGCCTGAAACTGGCTATGTAGACCAAGCTGGCCTTGAACTCACAGAGATTTGCCTGCCTCTGCCTCCTGAGTGCTGGAATTAAATGACTCTTTTTATTTTTGAGACAAGAGCTCATTAAGTTGTTTAGTCTAGCCTTGAATTCATCTCTAGCCCAGGCTGGTCTTTAATTTGTGTGTTCCTCTTAATGTTAGCCTCCTTTGTATTGAGATTATAGGCCTGTGCTGCCAGGCTCCTGTGTCTTTGAATTAATTAATACGTGTATGTGTGTGTGTGTGTGTGTGTGTGTGTGTTTATGTACATGTGTGTGGTGTGATGTGTATGTGGTATATGTATGTGTGCTCATGTGTGTGGTACAGGGGGTGCAGGGAAGCCAAATGCTACTGCTGGTTGTCTTCAAGGTCTATTGATCTTCACATGGTTTTTTTTAGATGGTCTCTCACTGAACGCAGTACTCACGGATTGGCTAGATTTGGCTGGCTAATGAGCTCCAGAGATCCTCCTGTCTCCACCCTTTCAGGATCAGAATTATAGGCACTCACTACAATATCCTGCTTTTTTTTTTAAACGTGTATGTGTATTTATCTATTGAGGATATGTCATGCATACAGGTGCCTGTGGAGGCCAAAACAGAGCATTGGATCTTCTGGAGGTGGTTGTGAGCTGCTCAGTGTGAGTGCTGGAAACCCAGCTCTGGGCTTCTAACCACTGAACCCTGTCTTCATTGCCACACCTGGCTTTTAAAAAATTTTTATTTATTTTTATGTGTATGAGTGTACTGTCTGCATGCAGGTCCGTGCACCCGTATCGTGCAATGCCGCAGAGGTCAGAAGAGGGCGTCGGATTCCCCTGGAACTGGAGTCAAAAATGGTTCTCATCTGCCATGTGGGTGCTGGGAATCGAACCTGGGTCCTCTGCAAGAGCAGTCGGTGCTCTTAACCGCTAGGCCATCTCTCCAGCCCCACCACACCTGGCTTTTTATGAGGGTGCTGGGGATCTGAACTCCAGTGGCAGGTGCTTTACCAATGGAGCCATCTCCCCAGCCCTCTGTTTGGAATTCTTAGTTGAGTGACCTGGGAAACAGGACTACTGAGGGCTATGTGTGACAAACACCATGATCTCTACCCAGTAAGCACCAGTCCTGTCTGTTGTTGGAAGTCTGCTTTAGAAAGGATCTCTGGTTATGCCACAGTGGTGAGAAGCATCACTGTGCCACTCTTTGGCTATATGGTTTGGCCTGAAGTGCTCTTATCTGAGTGTGATGGTTAAGATGGATTCGTCATGGCCCTGTCCCCAAGGCAGACTGCTTGCTGTTCCGGTTAGCCTTTGCTGTGTGGCAACAGCAAAGGCAGTGGTGTAAGCTACCATACTTCCTTATGTTTTATGATTCTATGGATTAGTTGTTTCTGCTGGTTCCCTAAGGATCATCCATGGGGTATGCAGCCAGTGGCTGAATTGGAAGATGCATAATGACTTTACACTTGTGTGAGACTTGTGCTGGCATCATTTCTACACATGACTGTAACCCTCCAGTGAATGAGATGGGCTTCCTTAGTTCCGGGAAGCCGGCTGAGAGGGTGGAGGCAGTTCCGTGGAACTTCTCACTTGGGGCTCTAGAACTCAGTGGTATTTCTCCATGTTCACTGCTAAAAGCAGAGAACCACACTAGTCAGATTCAAGGGATCAGAAACAGACACCCTACTATGTGACAGGGCAGCATAGGCCCATTGTAGAGGTTATCGTACAAGCACAGGTACTTGTGAGACAACTGGCTAGCACCTTCAGACAGGCTTTCCTGATCTTACTTCCAGCCCCAGGAGAGTTTTGCCTAGTCCAAAACGAGAGCTGCCATGTCAGTAATGGTTGTGTCCTTTGAATGAGAGTGACTGCCAGAAAGATAATTTCACTCTGTGCCCTGTGGTATTTATTTAGACCAGGCCCATATCAGTTTGCTCATGTGTCTGTGGGCAGATTTTTTTCCCAAAGATTAAAAAAAAATGCCTGAGATAATAGTAATAATAATAATAATAATAATAATGCCAACAAAATGGCTTAGCGGATAAAGACACTTTTCACTAAGTTTTGATGACCTGAAATCTGTCCCTTTTAAATATGTGATGGAAGGCTAGAACTGACTCCTACAAGTTGTCCTCTGATCTCCATATGCGTGCTGTATCATGCAAGCACACCCTCCCCAATAAATATACCCCCCCCATAAAACAAAAAACTGGGGCTTGGGAGATTGCTCAGCGATTAGAGTGTGTGCCCTTGCAAATAAGAGAACCAGAGTTCAGATCTCGAGTACCAACATAGGTATTGGGTGGGCATGCTGGTTTGCCTGTAATTCCATCCTTAAAAGGCAAAGAGGAGATTCCTGTGCCAGCTGCCTACTAAGACTAGCCATGTTTGATAGAGAGACCTGCCTCAAAAGAATAAGGTGGAAGAACAATGGAAGAAGATTTCTAGCATCAACCTTGGGCCTCTACACACACACACACACACACAGAAGCACATGCATATGCACTTGCACACAAGTGGTCCCTCCACAGAGAACACACACATACATGGATGCTCACCATACTTATAAAACATATGATGGGGGACTGGAGAGATAGCCTAGTGGTTAAGAGCACCGACTGCTCTTGCAGAGGACCCAGGTTCGATCCCCAGCACCCACATGGTGGCTGAGAACCGTCTGTAATTCCAGTTCCAGGAGAACTCCAGTTCCAGGAGAATCCGACACCCCCTTCTGACCTCTGAGGCATTGCATGACATGGGTGCACAAACCTACATGCAGACAGTACATTCATACACATAGAAAATAAATAAATAAAATTAAAAAACAAACAAACAAAAACATATGAAAAGAACAAAAATACTGGACATAGGTGATTTAGCTCAGTGGTAAAGCACTTGCTTACCAAGTGAGAGGCTGTGGATTTAGTCTCCAGGATCAAACAAAAAAGCATCAAAATAAAAAAAGGTTGAAAGTAAACAGAACAGAATAATCCCCACAAAATAACAACATCCCCCCCCCCCAAAAAAAAAAACCTCCACAAAACAAAAAAGGTGCAGCCAGATGTGGTAGTACACACCTGTAATCCTAGCATTTGGAAGGTAGAGCAGAGAGTTTCAGGAGTTCAGGGTCAGCTTCTGCTGCATAGAAAGTTTGAGGGCAGACTAGGCTACAGGAAACTCTGTCTCAATGACCACCCCCATCCAAAAATAAAGAGCTAAAAACTAGGGGCTGGAGAGATGGCTCAACAGTTAGGAGCAGTTGCTGTTCTCCCAGAGGGCCCAGGTGTGGTTCCCAGCACCATGTTGAACAGCACAGAATTACCTCTAATTTTAGCCTAAGGGAATCCCTCTTTTGGCCTTCCTGGGCATTTGCACACATGTGGCATACATACATATAAATTAAAGTAAAAGCTGGGCGTGGTGGTGCACGCCTTTAATCCTAGCACTCAGGAGGCAGAGGCAGGCGGATCTTTGTGAGTTCAAGGCCAGCCTGGTCTACAGAGTGAGTTCCAGGACAGCTGGGGCTACAGGGAAACCCTGTCTCGAAAATACCAAAAAAAAAAGAAAGTAAAAATAAATCTTTTTTAAAGTTTACAAAAAAGAAGTAGGTTGGGTGGGTGTGTTGGTGCACTCCTTTAATCCCAGCACTTGGAAGGCAGAGGTAGGTGGATCTCTGCCTGATTTATATAGTGAGTTCCAGGTCTACCAGGGCTCCATAGTGAGACCCGTAAAAAAAAAAAAAAAAAAAAACAGCAAAAGAGTCTGATTTTGTGTTAGTTTGTTTTTGAGTGTAACAGTAGAGTATTTTCTATGATATAGAGACAAGTTGGCCTGATCTCCCTCTTGTGTATCTTCATTTCTACCATACCTTTTCTTTTGCCAGATGCCAAGTGTAAAAAGGAGCGGAAGAAGAAAAAGAAGGTGACCAACATCATCTCATTTGATGATGAGGAAGAGGAGCAGAACTCTGGGGATGTTTTTAAAAAGATCCCTGGGGCTGGAGAGAGCTCAGAGGACAACTCTGACCGATCGTCCATCAACATTGTGTCAGCCTTTGAAAGCCCCTTTGGACCAAATTCCAATGGGAGCCAGAGCAGTAACTCATGGAAAATTGACTGTGTGTCTTTAAATGGGGAGCTGGGGTATCAGAAGCTTGATGTGAAAAGCATCGATGATGAAGATGTGGATGAAAATGAGGAGGATGCATATGGGAACTCTTTGGGAAGGAAACATCTGAGCCACTCAGAGTCACCGGAGAAGTAAGTTCTCCCTAAGCTCTTGATGAGGGAGTTGCATCAGCTACCTTCTACAGCAGTTGGTAAAATGACTGTAATTTTTGTGCTGGGGAGATGGCTCAGTGGTAAAACCCTTCCCATGCAAGCCTGATGACCTGAGTTCTCCTCAGGATGTCTATAAAAGCTAGATGCAGAGTGCAGGTGTTTGTGATCCCAGTGCTCTCCTGAGGATATGGGTTGTGGAGACAGGAGAATCTCTGGAAGCCCGAGGGCCAAGTCACCTGGTATATGGAGCAGTAAACAAGAAGAACCTCTATCTCAAACAAGGTCAAGGACGAGACAGATGCCTGAGGTTGTCGTCTGACCTCCACATGTGCTGCACCAGGGCATTTGTGCACCCACACAAACACACACATAACCACCCACCCCCAAGCACCAGACACACAAAACAATTGTGATTTTTATATTTGTTAGGGCGATATTCTTTTTTTTTTTTTTTTGGTCTTTTCGAGACAGGGTCTCCCTGTAGCCCCAGCTATCCTGGAATTCGCTCTGTAGACCAGGCTGGCCTTGAACTCACAAAGATCCGCCTGCCTCTGCCTCCCGAGTGCTAGGATTAAAGGTGTGTGCCATCACGCCTGGCTTAGGGTGATATTCTTTGGGTCTTTATTTAGGACTGTGTCCTGCTGAGAACTGAGGGAAATGAGTCTATTTAAATATACTTAATATAAAATGAGCATCAAGTTGTATACTTTGAAATGTTTACTTTGAACATAAGACCTTGGCTTTCACAGACTGGGTTTTCTTCCATTTCTAACTTGCCACCCTGGGAAGCTCAGGAGGAAGGCAGGGTTGGCCTGAAGAAGAATCATGAACTGGGGATTTCTGTTAGCCTAAGAGAAGGGATAACTGGCCTGTACGACAATAAGATGGAGCCTAAGAAGCTGTGAGAGGGCTGGGGATGCGAGCCAGTTGGTAGAGTGCTTGCCTAGTGTGCTTGAAGTCCTGGGTCCCGTGCCCCACTCTTTTTTTTTTTTTTTAAATTAATTATTTATTTCTGTATGTGTATGAATGTACTGTCTGCATACAAGTTTGTGCATCGGTGTCGTGCAACGCTTCGGAGGTCAGAAGAGGGTGTCAGATTCCCGTGGAACGGAGTTCTCCTGGAATTGGAGTTTCAGATGGTTCTTGGCCACCATGTGGGTGCTGGGGATCGAACCTGGGTCCTCTGTAAGAGCAGTCGGTGCTCTTAACTGCTAGGCCATCTCTCCAGCCCTGCCCCACTCTTTATAAACTGAGTATGGTGGCACATGCCTCTGATCACAACACTGGGGAGGTAGAGGCTGGAGGAGCAGAAGTTCAAGGCCATCTTCACCTATATAGTACGTTCAAGGTCATCCTGGACTACATGAGAACCTATCTCAAAAAAAGAAAACAGGAAAACAAAACAAAACCCTCTGATTACAATACAACAGCAGCAGCAGCAGCAGCAGCTGAGCACTGCAGGCACTGAGGGGAATGTGTACCACCACTCCTGTTTTACAAATGAAAGACCAGGATTCCACAGCGTGGAGATTTCGCAGGCTCTTGACCATGCTGGTCCCCAGGGCTCAATTTTTTTTTTTTAATTTATACTTGTTTTGTGTGTGTATGAGTGTTTTGCCTGTATGTACGTAAGTGCATTTCTGTCATGCAGTGCCCATAGAAGCCAGAAGAGGGCATTAGATCCCCTGGAACTGGAGTTATAGATGGTTGTTAGCCTCCATGTGGGTGCTGGTAGCCAAATGCAGGTATTCTTCAAGAGCAGTCAGTGTTCTTAGCTGCTGAGCCATCTCTCCAGCATACCCAACCTTCCCCCATACTCACTCATGCCTGCACTTGCCGCCTTAACACTGGAGGGCCTGTAGATTTGAACCTGTGAAGGGGTTTCATGCATGTGAGGGCTTCAAGCAGAAAATCATGGTGAGCGATTAGTGCACTGTCGAGGCAAGACAGCCTGGGCTCGCATTGTGTTACTTCCCCTAGGGCAAGTTTCTTGACCTCACAGAGCCCCTGATCTTATCTGAGACCTGGCCCCAAAACAGCATCTGTTTGTAGGACTATCGCAGAGCCAAGAGACACAGCACGTGAGGCCTTTGCCATACAGGCTGTTGTGAGTGACTCAGCTCAGGTCAGCTGCCTGTTGTTGGACTGGTGTACATGGTTCTTAGTACTGTGTGCATAGTTCTTGGGCTCCGTCTCATTCTTATTATTGCACAAGCCAGTTCGGCACCTCCTTGGCGGTAGACTGCATGGTACTAATCGTTGCTGACCCCATAGTCCCTCCTGCTAAAGTGTTCAACAAATACTATGAAAGCAACTTACCAGGGGGCTGGAGAGATGGCCTAGCGGTTAAGAGCGCCGACCGCTCTTGCAGAGGACCCGGGTTCGATCCCCAGCACCCACATGGTGGTTGAGAACCATCTGGCTGAGATCAATGTTTGAATGGGTCGACTCAATGAAGGAGGGTCCCTGTCCAGCATGGGTACCATCCTTGAGGTCCTTGACCTGAAGTGAGCAGGAGCCAGAGCAGGGAGGAGTACTTCTTCCATGTCTGCTGGCTTGAGCTGGCAGGTCAGTCTCCTGGCCAGCAGTGAGGATTCACACCTGCTCTCCTGCTCCTCTGGAGCACAGCTCTGGTTTTCCTGGGCTTCAGCTTATACACTGAAGATTGTTGGACTTCTTAGCTTTCATAATCTCTTTTTCTGCATAACCTTGACTTGCTGAAAGTTTCTGTCACTGTTGAGTATTTAAATTGTTGGCTTTTGCTGTTACTTATTTGTTTTTGAGACAGGGTCTCTCTGGAGTCCCAGCTGGCCTGGAACTTGCTATGTACACCAGGTTGGCTTCAATTTCACAGAGATTCACTTATCTCTACCTCCCTCCCCAGTGCTGGGATTAAAGGTATGTGCCACCACAACACCCAGCCTATTTATTTATTTATTTATTTATTATTTGTATACTTATTTATTTAGACATGGTCTCCCTGTAGTCACAGCTGGCCTGGAACTCCCTACATAGACCAGGCTGGCCTTTAGCTCATAGAGAGCTGCGTGCCTCTGCCTCCCAAGTGCTGGGGTTGAAGGCATGCACCACCATGCTAGGCTTTGTTATTTGTTTTTTGAGACAGGTCTCTAGATATTGGTCAGACTGGTCTTGAACATATGTCCCTCTTGCCTCAGCTGGTATTTATGGATGCATCATCATGCCTGGCAGAGAATTAATATTTTTGTTAAATTTTTGCTTTTTTTGTTCTTCACCATTCTGACATGAATATTGTCATGTATAAGGCTATTTTCTATTCCTAAATGGGTTGTTGGTGCCTCTCAGCAGCAATGCTCTTGTCCACAGGCTATGGATGTTTTTGTGCCTGGAAGCTAAGTCTTAAGACCTACTGTATTAGTCACAGTCCTCCTGAGAAACAACCAGGGGGATATGGTATGAAGTTGTGTGTGTGTGTGTGTGAGTGTGTGTGTGTATGTGTGTGTGTGTGTATGCATTTCCTTCTCTTTGATGATCATATTCTATTTCTGCATCTATCTCTGTTTCTTTCTTTCTTTTTTTTTTCTCTCTGTTTCTGCCTACCTGTCTCTATCTCTGTTTTTTTCTGAGACAGGTTTTTTTTTTTTTTTGTCTTTCGAGCCGCCGCCGTCTCTGTAGTCCCAGCTGTCCGGAAACTCACGCTGTAGCCCAGGCTCTGGGCATGAAACTACAAAGATCGCATCCCTCTGCCTTCCCAAGTGCTAGGATTAAGTGTTAGGATTAAAGGCCGTGCACCACCACGCATGCCTGAGGGACCGTTCTTTTTTTTTTTTTTTAATTTTATTTATTTCCATATGTCTATGAATGTATTGTCTGCATGCAAGTCTGTGCACCCGTGACGTGCAACGCCGCGGAGGTCAGAAAAGGGTGTCGGACTCCCCTGGAACTGGAACTCTCCTGAGACAGGTTCTTAAGTCGACCAGGCTGGCCTTGAACTCCTTATGGAGCTGACACTGTCGTTGTACTCCTGATTTTCTTGCCCTTCCCTCCCAGGTGCTGGAATTATAGGTGTGCACTACTCTGCCTGTGTCTCCTGATTTATTTCAAGGGATTGTCACACAGAATTGTGGAATGTGGCTAGTCTAAGATCTGCAGGTAGATTGATAGGCTGGAGATTGAGGAAAGAGTTGAAGTTCGAGTCCAGAGGCAGTCTGCTGATAGAATCTCTTCCTCATCTGCAGATGTCAGGCCTTCTTTCATTGAAGCCCTGTACTGGTTTGATGGCACCCACTTTGTCAGGCAGCATAATCTGTTTCACTCAAAATCTACTGATTTAAATGTTAATATCATTAAAAATACCCTCCCAGAGGGCTGGAGGGATAGCATGGCCCTTAAAGGCTAAGGCTAACAACCAAAACATAAAAGTACCCTCCCAGAAACATCTAGCCTAATATTTGACCAGAAATCTGGGTAAAGTGGCCCAGGCAAGTTGACACATACAATTAGTTATCATACCTGCCTTTAGTTGTTTTTCTGGGCCTTGTAGGAAACACTACTTGCATTTTGTGGCTTTGTAGATGAGCATGTCTGAATCCATTCCTCCATTGGTTCTTTGACCTCAGACACAGCCTCTCTCTGGTGTCATGGAGTGCAGCTGGGAGGAGAAGCTACATCGCAAGCCAGGGGAGCTGCTAGCATTGTGATGTGTAAAAGGCACAAAGCAGTGCTGGGTGACTTGGGGGTCTGGGCCTCTGTGGACCATGGACAACTTGTGAGTGAATACTCTGCAGAGGAATCCTGGGAGGAGCTGAGCAATGATGAGTGGCATATTGAGTAATACTTGGTTTTTAATTTTTTGGGGGGGTTTATTGAGACACGGTCTTCCTGTAGCCCCAGTTGGCATGGAACTTGATATATGGAACCAGGCCGGCCCCAGTCTCACAGAGATCCACCTGCTTTGGTCTCCTGAGTGCCGGAGTTAAAGCTGTGTCCAACCATACCCGGCTTGGCTTTTTGCTTTAAATTCATGTTCACAGGCAAGGTCTAGAGGCTTGAGGACAGGGATGTGGGGAGTGTGGCTAAGCTGAATGCTTATTTGTTTTTAGGATATCCTGATGGCCCATATTTGAGCCTTTTCTGTTTGCTGGTAGTTAAGCCATTTCCTTGATGCTCCATCCCTCTTTCCTCAGTATTAACAACAGATGTTGCTTTTGCTTTTTGTTTTTCTTCAGAACAGGCAGTAGGTTTATATTGAAAAGCATTTTGTCATCCAGGCGTGGGGGCACATGCCTTTAATCTTAGAGCTCAGGAGGCAGAGGCAGGTGGATCTTTGTGAGTTCAAGGCCAGCCTGGTCTACATAGTGAGTTGCAGGCCAGCTGGGGCTACATGGAGACCCTGTCTCGAAAAGACCCACACAAAAAAGGCATTTTTGTCATGCGTTCTGATCCTAGTAAGGAAGCATGTATGTGACAGGATGGCAACTCAGAATTACAACCATGAGTAAATGTCCCATCTGCCTAGTGACTAAGCAAAGGCAATGTGAAGCAAGGTTCCTCTCACTGTTCATATTTGCCAGTAACCTTGAGCAAGAACACTCTGAGAGGTGAGCCCCAGGTAGTATCCACCCAGTGCTGGCAGGCTGGCTCTCCAAGGGCCTTCTATTCCAGGCACAAAGAGACTCCTGTGCAGTGAGGCTGCAAGGCTCTGCACTGGGGCTGCAGATAGTGTGGGGATGAAAATTGTTTGGCTAGATGTCAGAAGCCTTGGGAGGGTTTATTCTGTTTGCTTTAGCAATCCCACTGTGGGGAGTATGCCCTGAGGACGTTGTCCTGACTCAGAAAGATGCTGAGCAGGTAGATACCAAAGTCTGAGTTCAGAGAAGCAAGACACCTGAGCTGACCTGAATGTGCAGTGAACTGAACAGTTAACTAGGGTGTGTGTGTGTGTGTGTGTGTGTGTGTGTGTGATGTATGTGTGTATGTATTCATCTTCACCATCTTGGAGGTTAGGATACTAAACATTGGTTTGTTACTGTTTTTACTTTATTTTTTACTTTTTGGTGGTCTTTGGTTGTTTTTTTCCAGTCCTAGGCATTAAACCCAGAAGCTTATGCATATTGGGCAAGTGCTGTACCACTGAGCATTTGAATATCATCTTAAGTCATGTGTGACCATGTTTATAGTATGAAGATGAACTTACGAATTCATATTGAACAGGAAAGAAAGATAGAAAAGTTTATAAGCACTCTAACTTTGGAAACAGGAGGCTGCATGGCCAGCATGTAGGAAGCTGCCGGGAAGCCGTCCAGCCCACTTATGTTTGGGATAATGTGGTCCTGGCTGTTTTCCTCCTATTTTCTTTTTAACATTGTTAGATTTTGAAACAAATATTTTTTCTAATGAAAAGCAACATGCTCTGTTGTTTTTAAGCCAATCTTAAAAAATTTGCCAGGTGTGGTGGTGCACATCTTTGATCCCAACACTCGGGAGGCAGAGGATCTCTGTGAGTTCAAGGCCAACCTGGTCTACAGAGTGAGTTCTAAGCCAGCTGGGGCTACAGGGAGACCCTGTCTCAAAAGACCAAAAAATTTTTTTTCATATTATTTCCGTGTGTGTGCGCGCATACGTGCGTGTGTGCCTTAGTGCATATAGTACATATGTGGAGGTAAACAACAATTTGTAGTAGTTGGTTCTCGGGGCTGGAGAGATGGCCTAGCGGTTAAGAGCACTGACTGCTCTTGCAGAGGACCTGGGTTCGATCCCCAGCACCCACATGGCGGCTGAGAACCGTCTTTAACTCCAGTTCCAGGGGAATCTGATGCCCTCTTCTGATCTCTGCAGCATTGCACTACATGGGTGCACAAACCTGCATGCAGACAGTACATTCATACACATACAAAAATAAATTAAAAAAAAAAACGAAGTTGGTTCTCTCATACGGGTCCTGGGGATTGAACTTAGGTTATTAGACTTGGCTATAAGCATCTATATTCCCTGGGCCATCTTGCCAGCCCTTTTAAAACAGTCCTTTTTTTTGGACAGGGCCTCCCTGCAGTCTCTGCTGGCCTGGAGCTTCCTGTGTAGACCAGGTGGCCTCAGTCTTGCAGAGATCTGCCTGCCTCTGCCTCCCAAGTGCCCAGATCAAAGGCGTGTGCCACCACACCCACAATTTTTTTTAAACATTTTTTTCTTCTCTTTATTTTTATTTTGCCTCCCAAGTGCCCAGATCAAAGGCGTGTGCCACCACACTCACAATTTTTTTTAAACATTTTTTTCTTCTCTTTATTTTTATTTCATGTGTATGAGTGTTATGTCTGCATGTGATTAAGTGCACCCATGTTGTGCAATGCCTGAGGAAGACAGAAGATGGTGTTAGATCCCCTAGAAATGGAGTTACAGACAGTTGTTAGCTGCTATGTAGGTACTGAGATTTGAACCCCGGGTCTTCTGTAAGAACATCCAGTGCTCTTAACCACTGAACATCTCTTCAGCCCCCCCCTCAACATTTTAAAGTCAATTTGATGCCATATTTTGTGGCCATTTTCCCTTGGGTTTGGAACATCACCCATTGCGGACCTGGCTTTACCTTGACTCACATACGTTCTGGAAATGGCAAGAATTGTCTTTAAAACAAGCACCAAATTCCTCTTGGTCAGAGGGTGGTGGGATGGTTAGAGACAGGATTGGCCAGTATTGCTGTCTCCTAGGAATGTGCCCTTACTGCTGATGTGTTACTCCGCCTGGTCACTAGCTGCTGGATCGGAGCCTCAGGAGGGTGGTTCTAAGAGTCTAGAGGCACAGCCAAGTTCAGTAAGCCTTGGCTCACGTCTGGGTCAGGACCCAGGCAGGAGCTGCCCCTCTGTTGCCCCACTGCACTACTGGAGTGGACACTGTGCTGCTGCGGGAAGAAATCACACCTTTGCACACTTGGGTTAGGAGCATTCCCTCTGTTTCCTCCTCAGCGCCAAATGTCTGACCTGACCCAAAGCACGAGGGGCCAGAGAGGAGCTGTGCCCCAAGACACACCAGTGAAAGGACTTGGCAGGCTTGCTTGTAGGCCACAGCTGCCTTACCACCTTACCAGGCTGCGGCATTGTGCCATAAAAATTGTAAGGAAAAGCCAACACAGAGGAGCACGCTCACAGCCTGAAGTACTTACTAGCTGACCCTTTACAGGAAAGGCTCTTCACCTGTGCACTAAATAAGAAAAACTGTGCCTGGAAGTGGTGGCGCACACCTTTAATCCCAGCACTCTGGAGGCAGAGGCAGGCGAATCTCTGTGAGTTCAAGGCCAGCCTGGTCTACATAGAGAGTTCCAGGGCAGCTGGGACTAAAGGGTGACCTGTCTCAAAAAGACCAAAAAAAAAAGAAAACTGTGTGGAGGCACATGTGGGCAAGAGACCCGGCATCCACTGTGTTTGGATTGGAGACCTCAGCCTTGGTTCTGTTGTGTATGGCTGGTAACCTTGGACTAGAGACATGATGTAATATTTTGTATATTTTAAATTTGTTTTGATACGGAGTCTCATCATGTAGCTCATTCTGGCCTTGAACTCATGGCAGTCTTCCTGCTTTAGTTTCCCAAGTGTTGGAATGATTTGGCTTTTGTTTCTCTCTCTCTCTCTCTCTCTGTCTCTCTCTCGGACTTATATCTAGAGCCTTGTGCATGCTGGGCAAGCACTGTACCATGCAACCATGTAGTTTGTGAGACAGGGTCTTGTTTTGTAGCCCAGGCTGGGCTTTGTAGCTCAGCAGGCCTTGAACATAGGCCTGCAGCAGCCTCCTTAGTACTGGGATTACAGGTGTGTGCCACAGGCCCTGCTAAATTATATACTTTTCCTTCCTCACTCCTTTTTCCTGCCCTTTTCTTACTTTATGAAGCAGGTATGATTTGGATTCTCATTGACATTCCTTATGTATTTAGTGTATAGTAGTGATTTCATAAACTTAAGAGGATCAGAAGTTGAAGGTCATCCCCAACTATATGTTCCAGGCCAACCTGTGATACATAAGACCCTGTCTCCAACCACCCAACCCACCAACCCACCCCCCCCACCCCCCCTCACCCCCCCTCCCCACTCCCCCCCTGGTAAAAATTAACTATCCAGTGGTTAGAGAGAGCTCAGCCCTTAAGAGCACTGGTTGTTCTTGCAGAAGACCCAGGTTTGATTACCAGCACCCACATGGCTACTAATAACCATCTGTAACTTCACTTTCAGAGGGATCTACCGCCGTCTTCTTGCTTCATTGCACAATATGTGGTATACATACATACATACATGCACACACACGTATACTCATATTTTAAAATAAAAATTAATTTAAAAAAGAAATAAAGTAATAAAAAATTTCTAATGCCCCCAACCAAAACAAAACAAAGCAGGAAACTGTGGAGTGTGTATAGAGGGAGAACTACTGGATACAGCAAGCATGGTGATATAGTACTGTCTTAGTGTTTCCCAGTTCCCCAGGTTTCTCCTCCCTCTCCCCTCCCCTCTCCCTCCCCCCCTCTCCCTCCCCCTCCCCCTCCCGTTCATTCTTCAGTCAGAACTGCTTGCTTCCTTCAGCTTGCCCTCAAGCCTCTCTTCCCTTCCCTTCCCCCCTTTACATTCCTCTTTCCTTCTCCCTTCCACTCCCCTTCTCCCTCATCTTCTTCCCTCTCTACCTCTGTCTCTCTCTCCCTCCTTCTCGTCCCTCCTTCTCTCCTTCTTTCCTTCCTTGTCTTGATATGGATCCCTGGCTTGCTTGGAACTCTTGTAGACTAAGCTGGTCTTGGACTTGCAGCAATTCTCCTGCCTCTATCTCCCAAGTGCTGGGATTATAGGCATGCACCTCATGCCTGGCTATCAGCTGCCCTTCCTGACCTGCTCCAGAATTCTTTTTTTTTAAATTTTTTTATTTATTTCTGTATGTGTATGAATGTACTGTCTGCATGCAGGTTTGTGCACTCGTGTTGTGCAATGCCGCGGAGGTCAGAAGAGGGTCTCGGATTCCCCTGGAACTGGAGTTCTCCTAGAATTGGAGTTTCGGATGGTTCTCAGCTGCCATGTGGGTGCTGGGGATCGAACCCGGGTCCTCTGTAAGAGCGGTTGGCGCTCTTAACCGCTAGGCTATCTCTCCAGCCCCCTGCTCCACAATTCTAAGCTGGGTGCTGTGATTGATGTCCCAGCCTCCCTCAGACTGTAAGTTCCAGGGGGGTGGCATAAATGTTTGCTGGCTTTGTCCCTGTAGTGACCATAATACTTGACTTCAACAGACCCTCAGCAAGTATTGGCTGAAAGAGCACACCAGGAGTCTAGATCTGAATTCCATGATCCTGACTTCAGCCTGTGGCTACTGTGCTCGGCCCCATCTTGGCCTGGGTATTGGAGGGCCAGCAGATCTGTGGCGAGTCCTGAGTCTTGAAGGTAGTTGTGTTCTTTCTCCATAGGCCGATGGATGGGAATCCCTGCCTCTCCCAGGTGCATGGCTGGGCCCCACTGCAGGTGCTCCACGGAGATGCTGATGCTGACACTGATGTCCTCTTCCCTGTCAGTGGAGTGGGCTCTTATGGTGCAGCAGGTAGGTGTTCCTCCTTTTCTCTTCTCTGACAAGTGCTTTTCCACCAAGAATCTGACTCTAAGTTACCTGCACAAGTAGGAATGGGAGCCAGGAGGCCTGGGGCTGTGGGCAAGGATGGCTTATGCAGACTTAGAGGCAAGAGATGGCCTGGAGAAGGGGTCTCCTAGAGAACTATAGTAGTTATAGATGCTCTCAGCTGAGTGACTTTGGGAGAATTGGTTGGCAAGACCCTAAGAGCTATCATCTGTGTCCCCGACCCCCAATAGTTTGTTGTTATTATTTTTTTTTTTTTTGGTCTTTTTCAAGACAGGGTCTCCCTGTAGCCCCAGCTGTCCTGGAACTCACTCTATAGACCAGGATGGCCTTGAACTCACAGATCCGCCTGCCTCTGCCTCCCAAGTGCTAGGATTAAAGGCATGCGCCATGCCTGGCAACCCAATAGTTTGTTATTAAACTTGGTCTTGTCAAAGTTGACTGTGAGGCTGGGTGTGGTGGTGAATACTTTTTTACAACATTTATTTATTTATTTAATTTATTTATTACGTGTATGAATGTACTGTCTGCATGTAGGTTTGTGCACCCGTGTTGTGCAATGCCGTGGAGGTCAGAAGAGGGCGTCATATTCCCCTGGAACTGGAGTTAAAGACAGTTCTCAGCTGCCATGTGGATGCTGGGAATCAAACCCAGGTCGTCCTCTGCAAGAGCAGTCTGCGCTCTTAACCACTAGGCATCTCTCCAGCCCTGGTGAATACTTTTAATCCCAGAACTTGGGAGGCAGAGACAGGCATATCTCTGTGGTTCTGGGCCAGCCTGGGATACATAGTGAGACTGTGTCCCTAAAAAAGTTGATCAGAAATAGTGGCCATGATTTTGAATCTTAGGAGATGGGAGAAGGTACCTACACTCCTCTTTCCCTTGGTGTGGACGTGTTGCCCTTTGTTTGGCAGTGGGTCTCTGTCTACACTCCTCTTTCCCCTGGTGTGGATGTGTTGCCCCGTGTTTGGCAGTGGGCCTCAGTGATGCACAGCTCATTTATGAGGCTGTTCTTCAATTTATTGGAACCTTGGTCATCCTTCCTTTATTCCTCCATCAGTTTTTTTTTTTTTTTTTGCCTTTTTGAGACAGGGTCTCCCTGTAGTTCCATATGAACTGGAACTCTCTCTGTAGACCAGGCTGGCCTTGAATTCACAGAGATCTGCCTCTCAAGTGATGGGATTAAAGGTATGGGCCACCAGGCCCAGCTGCTTTGGGTAGTTGTAAGGGATGGAGAGATGCTATAGGGAGAGGATGTATGGTGTGGGACACAGGGTGGACAGAGGTGTATAAGCAGGAGTACCTGGAGGTCAGAGGCAAATACGTGATTTAGGTCAGCTGAATGAGCCTGGGAGCTAAAGTGAGAAGGGCTCAGCTCAGTGCAGACCTGCATTCAGATCCTTGCCTTTATGAGCTCTGTCAATGTAGCAAGTCACTAAAATCATTGGGTCTATTTTGTCATGTATAAAATCAAAGTAGTAGAGAGTGAGGGTGTAGCTTGGTAGTGGAGCACTTACCCAGCATCCTTGAGGCTCTGGGTTCTATCCTTGCCACATACACAGCAGATGGTAGTGGTTCTTTTTTCAGACAGGCCTGGGATGTGAGTAGCATAGGACATGGCAGGGTCAGCTGTCTGCATGAAGGGGCTGAAGACACTCAGTTGGGTTGAGACAGCACCAAGTTTGGAATGTGGAGTGGGTGGTATTGGCTTTTATTCCAGCCACACATTTCACTCCATTGTGTGTAGTGTTGGAGTCTTGGTTTTGCTTCACGGTGTGGACTCTCAGCTATGACTGAGTTTCAGTAGCAAGGATGACTAAACTGAGGTGACCTACTGCAGAAGGGCCTTAGAAGGGATTGAGCTTTCTAACTATGGTGCGGTAGAAATGTCATGTGAGCAGAGTCTGGGGGATAATTTACGTGGTGCTTAGACATTTTGGATATTTTATTTGTCAGCTTTCTGTTACTGTAAGAGCATAGCTGAGATAACCAACTTATGGGGAGGAAAGGTTTATTTTGGCTTACAAGCTCAGAGATTTCAGTTTATGGTCATTTGGCACCATTGTTTGGGCCCGTGATGCAGCAGGGCATCATGGTTGGGAATGCAGGGTGGAGGAAGCTGTGTCCCTCAGGATGGCCAGGGAAGCAGAGCTGTCAGAAGCCTGCGTTCCAATATCCACTTCAGTCATATCACATCCCTTTAGCGAGCCAACTCACTGCCTTCTACCTCTTAAATTTTTTTTGATTCATTTATTTTTATTTTATGTGCTTGAGTATTTTGCCTGCATATATGTTAAACACCTGTGAGTACAATGCCCATGGAGGCCAGAAGAGGGCATTGGGTCCACTGGAGCATTTGTTAACTGCCATGTAAGTACTGGGAATCGGACCCTGGTCCTCTGCAAGAGCAGCCAGTTCTTTTAACTGCCGAGCCATTCTCCAGCCTAAAGTTCTACCTCTTAAAGGTTCTACTGCATCCCAGTAGTACCTTGAGCTAAGTGAGGATAAGCCATAGGCCTTTGTCAAACTAGAGCAGGTATCAGTGCTGGAGCGATTGCTCAACAGTTAGGAATGTTTGTTGTTCTTTTTGAGGACCCAAGTTCACTCATTTCCTAGCACCCAGATCAGGTGGCTCACAATACCCTTGTAATTCCAGCTCCAGGAGATGGATGCCCTCTTCTGTCCTCTGAAGGTACCTGCACACATGTGCACATGCCCACACAGACACAGACACAGACACAGACTCAATAGGAAAATAAATCTGAAACAAAACAAAGCACAACACAGCACAGCTCTGTAGCAAATATCTACTGGCTCTGTGGTGGGTGGAAAGTGAGTACCATACCCCGCTGAGCTGAAAGCCCAGTGATAAGACCAGCAGCTCTGAATATCCAGGTAGCTGCTAGGCCCAGGGAAGTCCCATTAGAGCCTTCTGGTAGGCAGCCAGAAATGTGGATCCAGGATTCAGAGCTGAGGTCACGGCCAAAAGAGAGGGCTTAGGAGTTGTCATCTTGAGAAGTGACACTGGGCTGGACCTTGCCAGGTTTCCTGAGGGCCACGGAGCCATGGATAATTCAGAGATCTCTGTACTCAAATGCCAGTGAAAAAGAAGGGGTCGGGGGAAAAGAATAATGTTATGAAGCTTCTCAGAAAAGGGAATGGAGGCATAAAGAGACCATGTAGCCTGATGAATTTGGGGAGCAGGGCTCCGTATCCAGCAGGGTCTACTCCCTTAAATTAGCCTCAGTTTACACTGGAAAAACCTTCAGCTTTTCTGTGTACTGTTCTGGGGGGAGAGGTAGTCATTTTGCTATTTGGCCTCCTGTTCTCAGGGAATTAGAACCAGGTGTCCTTGGGTTACTTGAAATAGTTGAGGGTGAGTAGAGTGAGCTTGTGGTCGAAAGTGGAACAGCTCACTTAGGCTTAGCTGGGCAGCAGCTGAAGTGCTGGCTCTTGGAGGCCAAGCTCTGTCCACCTGTCTCCTGCCTCTGACTCACATGTTTCTCCAGAGGGTTCCCCTGGGAGATAAGGTCTTTCACTAATTTTTTGGTCTTTTTGAGACAGTGTCTCCCTGTAGTGCCAGCTGGCCAGCACTCAGAGATCCGCCTGCCTCTGGTTCCCAAGTGCTGGTATCCAAGGGGTGCGCCACCATGCTGGGCTGGAGATACAATCTTTATGTGGCCATCCAGTCCAGGGCTGGTGGATCTGTGCTTCTTCCTGGAAGGACCCTGAGCAGCAGCTAAAGCATCTGTGACCATCCTCTCTTGCCTGTTCATTCTGGAGATTATTTATGGCCTCACTTCTAGGGAATGCTTCCCCAAATGCTTAGGCAGAGTAGGTGGCTTTTATAGAAAGCAGCAGACATCATCAGTGATTAGGCCCTGCTGCCCTCCAGTGTCGTCCTCAAGCCACTACAGGCAGGAGCAGTGAGCTCTGGATATGGATTTCAGAAACAAAAACCAAACTAAACAAACTAAACAAACAAACAAAAAACACCACCCCCCAAAAAACAAAAACCCCAGTCACATTTAATGTGGGAAAATAGGGCTTTTTGTCAGCAACTTGTGCCAAGTTATAATGATGTCTGAACAAACAAAATGGGAAGCAGATGAAGACCCAGTGTGCAGATGGGGAAGGTTTCCAAATCAGCTGATTGAGCAGCTGAGTGAAGGAGAATTGAAAAGAAAACCTCATCTTTTCTGTGTGATTGTTCTCTGTGCACAGATGCCCCCGTGGGAAGCCTGGAGAACGGCACAGAACCAGAAGACCATGTTCTGCCTGCACCCGGCCTTCGGCACAGGTAGGTGTCAAGAGCATTGCTTTGGGATGGTGATGTGCTCCCTACAGCTCTGTATTTCGTTCTCATTGGAAGAGAATGGCATCTGCTGGGCTTGAAGGTTGAGGTCTGATTTCATATTTATGCTCAGATTTCTTTCTTTCTTTCTTTCTTTCTTTCTTTCTTTCTTTCTTTCTTTCTTTCTTTCTTTCTTTCTTTCTTTCTTTCTTTCTTTCTTTCTTTCTCTTTCTTTCTCTTTCTTTCACTTTCTTTCTTTTTCTTTCTTTCTTTCTTTCTTTCTTTCTTTCTTTCTTTCTTTCTTTCTTTCTTTCTTTCTCTCTCTCTCTCTTTCTCTCTTTCTTTCTCTCTCTTTCTCTCTTTCTTTCTCTCTTTCTCTCTTTCTCTCTTTCTCTCTCTTTCTCTCTCTCTCTCTTTCTTTCTCTCTCCCTTCCTTCCTTCCTTCCTTCCTTCCTTCCTTCCTTCCTTCCTTCTTTTCTTTCCTTTCTTTCCTTTCTTTCCTTTCTTTCTTTTCTTTCTTTTCTTTTCTTTCCTTTCTTTCCTTTCTTTCTTGGCTTTTTGAGACAGGGTCTCCCTGTAGCCCCAGCTGTCCTGGAACTCACTCTGTAGAGCAGGCTGGCCTTGAACTCACAAAGATCCACCTGTCTCTGCCTCCCAAGTGCTAGGATTAAAGGTGTGCGCCACCATGCCCGGCTTCAGATTTATTTCTTAGATCATCCAAGCCCAAGGCTTGGATCATCTTTGGCTCAGAGAAACTGGGTGTGGTCTGAGAACTGAGCTGTAGCTCAGTGCTAGAGCATCTGTGTAGCATGCCAAAAGCCCCAGGCTTAGCACCAAATGGAGTTATAGCATCCATCAAACTTCATGTGTGTACCATCTGCCCTTTTGACACTTCTGGGACCATATCTGAGTACCCTCTCTGTCATAGTTTACACTTTATTAATGTTTGCTAATAATTGTTCATCATTCTTAGCATTATGTAATAGTTAGGAAATATAGATATTATTTGTTACATATTTAGTCCACTGCCATATTGTAAGTGCATAAAAGTTTTCCTTTTTAAAATTTTTTTCTCTTTTCACAAAAAAACAAGAATAATACAAAATGACAATAACAAAACAAATTGAAAAAAATGGGGGGATTTCCATTTCTTTTCTGGTGAAATGAATCAATCTATAGGGCTTGGTATGTAATTCTTCTCTTTTTTTTCTCTTTCCCTCTTTTTTTTCTTACTATTTTGGGGATACCAGAAGGATAAGTGTGTATAGACTGGTCTAGGAAGCCTTGAGTTCTCAGCCGAGAAAGAATCTGGTTAATTTGGGGGGGGGTCTTGTCCCTAAACTGCCTAGTCAATTTCTAGCTCCTGTTTAGTTATGTTACCCTCTGAAAAGTGTTACCCCAATCATCAGAAGGGATTTGGGATGCTGACCACGCTGACTTCTTCCATGTTGAAAAGGGACATTGGGTGTGGCAACTGGGGTATCCCCCATTCAGAGGGTCTATCTAAAGGACCCCCAAAAGGATAACTATAGAGGGGAAAAAAATCCTTGACCTAGTGCTTATGAAAGCAAAGTGAAGGCTGGAGCAGTTAGGTAGGTACATGATCTAGGCAGGGGACCAGGGTGAATTCCAATGTCCAACTTAAAAGTCCATTAGATTCATAACAAGGTGTTTCAAAGCATCTGTTTATTAGGTTTCTCCTTCTGTTCATTTGGCCATGATCCCTAGACTCAGGATCTGCTTCCCAGGCATTTTAATAGTCAGGGTATGAGTTTCCACTTAGTTGCTAGAAAGAGAAAATTTTACTATTGAGCATTAATTAACAACAATAGTGGACTTGTCCTTTGGCTGAAGTGATGCATTATTAATAATAAAGGCAAGAGCTAAGGTTTTGTGCCTGTTTAAGACTATTTCATATAACTTTAATCCTAATATCTGGAGGCACAATTTTTCTAGCTTTAAAAGGAACGTGTTGACTATTTATCTTTTGATTATACTTTCCCTTTGGGTGCTTAAGTCCACACAACTAGCCCATATTAACCAAACTTTGTTTTCTAAAGGTCAGTTGACATTCTGGTCTTCAGGGCACTCAGGTTTTCTTGGGGGCTGGGGAAGAGCCTGGCTCCTTTTGTCCATTCCTAACCAGTTCCATCTGCCGAGGACAAGGTCAGGTCCTGCTTCCTTTTGGAGCATGAGGTAACTTTCCCCTATGTTGACCTTCCTCTTTATAGACTGGACACTGGCTGGAGCTCTGTTAATGGATCTCCAAGATCTCCTTGCACAGGAAGCCTGGTGACTCACAATTGCAGAACATTTTAGGGGATGCTGGTGGACAAAATCCCCTCAGAGGGCAAGGAAAAAAATTGTTACATTCCTTGGCCAAATTGGTATGGGTGTTATATATGGGCATTAAGCATCTAAAAAGTAAAGTTACACCAATCTAATAATTTTAATTACTATATTGTATTTAGATAAAGCTTGGAAAAAAGCCTAAGAAACCTTACATAAATGTTGACTGGAAGAGATTTTTTTATTTTTATTTTTTGGAAGAGATTTAGCACAATACAATAAGCAGGCAAAGCCAACGAGAGAGATTTAAACAATTTTAGTTGTACCTTTAATGTAGACAGCTTACTACAAACATAAGTAGTCTCTATACTTTCCCAAACCCATATCCTAGTTTATAATTCCAATAACAGGAAATATGCCTATTGACCAGAATTAAGCTGATAAATTTTACCAAGTCCATCCAAGCTGTCTCCATCTGGACTGCATGCCGCTGATTCAGGGAAGTAAACCTAGCTTTTCTTGAGTCAAATTATCTTGAAATGGGCAGAGCAGATATCAAAAGTAACACTTGCATAATAGAAACAAAGGATATTTTTTCTTTTCTTTTTTTTTTGATATATTTATTTTTATTTTTTTCTCAAGAAGAAGCACTTGAATTTCACATCAGATTACAAACAAAAGGAAATACATCCACATGCCAAAAGAATCATATCCACATGCACAAAGAAAAATCAATAGCATAGGAAAAGCAAATAACTCCCCACCAAACACTATCAGTCTTATAGAGAACCACAATGAGATCTCTCTGGAGGCAAGCTAGGACACAGATCTCTCTCTTTCTCTCTCTCTTTCTCTCTCTCTCTCTCTGGATATCTATCTATCTATGTGTCTATCCACCTACGTACGTACGTACGTACGTATGTATGTATGTATATGTGTATGTATGAAGATAGATATTCATTCTATTGATTCTGTTTTTTTTTTTTTTTTTTTTCCCTCTCTCTTCACCATGCTGGAGGCGGGTCTTTTACTCTCCCATCCCCCTGGAGGCCTGGTCCTTTACTCTGTGATCCATCGACGGCAGGGTCCTTTCTCGCGGATCAGTCTGGCGGGGGTCCTTTGTCTCTCAGGCTATCATTCAATAGTCAGAGGTAAACCATTACTTGTCTATGCCCTTTAATCCAAATCTACAACCAGAAGTCCAGTACAAACCAGGACTGGATGAAGAACCAACACAACCTGTATGGTGTAATCATTTTTAGCATCATTAGTAAGTAGCTTGCGTTATTTTTATAACATCATTCCACTCTGGACACATTTATACCACTTCATTCTCCAGTTACAAGTATTTCTTTATTTTCTACTAAATTTTGCAGTATTTATACCCATCCAGACAAAACAGTGTGGCAGGTCCCCACATACATCCCACCAATTAAAACCTTAAGTGATCATTATCCCCACACACATAACCAACAGACCAACGCCTTGAATTCATTCTTACTAGTAAACATAGGACTCCTCCTTATTTCTGGCCATTACTTGTTATTTTTTTTATCCTCTTTTCACTTTGGGATAATATCTGTCTTTAAAGGCCAATGTGTGGCAAACTTTTGGAGCATCGGAATATCATCTACAAAGTCAGTGACCATGTGAGTTCTCAGGGCTGCCAACCTTACGTAGAGGTTGAGTGGTAGTATACTTTTCCTACATAAAAAAAAACAATAAAGGAAAAAAAAAAAAAAAAAAAAAAAAAAAAAAAAAAAAAAAAAAAAATTTGTTTTCTTTCTTTTTTTTTTTTTTTATTTTTTGGTCTTTTCAAGACAGGGTCTACCTGTAGCCCCAGCTGTCCTGGAACTCACATTGTAGACCAGGCTGGCCTTGAACTCATAAAGATCCACCTGCCTCTGCCTCCCAAGTGCTAGGATTAAAGGTGTGTGCCACCACGCCCAGCTTTTTTTGGGGGGGGGTTTAAAGGAGGGTTTAATTTAATTATGATGCTAGGCTGACACACTCAACTTGGGGGAATGTGGCTGCGAGTTACTGCAGCCTTTTATAAGTACAACAGCCAATCAGAGTTTAACAGGACAGCTAAAGTTACCAATCAAAGGGAAGGGAAGTGTGTGAAGCAAGCAAGCAATCATTCCTAGAATGACTCAGGGAAAATGGAACTTAATGGCATCTGTGAGCACTATCTGGAGTTTTTATAATCCTTTATTTCATTCCCCGCTGTTGTTGTGAGGTCTTCCAATCCTTGAAGGAAGTTCATAAGAGCTGACCTCAGTAGGTGTTTCTGAGGCCGAATCTCTGCTAGGGAGGAGGTGTATTGGGTCCTTAGCACCATGAGTTTTATGGAATTTACTTGCTGGTTAATAAATCTGACAATTGAGTTAAGGATGCATCGGCCACAAGTCAGAGCAACCAGAAGGATAAGTTTACTGGCAGATCCAGGAAGTCTTCAACTCTCAGCTGAGAAAGAAACTGGCTCTTTGCGGGGTCTTGACCCTAAACTGCCTAGCCAATTTTTATCACATTACCCTCAGAGGAGGTCACCCAGTTGCCAAGAGGGAATCGGGGCTCCGACCGCTCTGACTTCTCCCATGCTGGAAAGGGGCATAGGGTGTGGCAACTGGGGTACCTCCTGCTCAGTGGGTCTATCTAAAAGACCCCTAAAAGTATAACTATAGAGAAAACAAAGTCCTTGACTGGTGCCTGTGAAGGAGAAGTGAAGGCAAGAATAGTTAGGTATGTTTTCTAAGCAGGGAACCAAGAGACGTAAGAACAGGGTGAATTAAACGTCCAACCTAAAAGTCCATTAAAATTTCTCAGTGAGGGGCTCCAAAGCAGCCAGTTATTGGGTTTTTCATTTTGTTCATTTGGCCATGGTGTCTGGACTCAGGATCTGCTTCCCAGGCATTCTGATAGTCATGGTGTGAGTTTCCCCTTAGGTAGTTGCTCCTTTAAATCTGGAAAAAGGTGGATCTCTTTTTTCTGTACCCTGCAGTATGAGATATAGAGGCTCATGTGGCTTTGGGTGGGGCAGGACCCCAGGGGAGTCTCCAAACTTTCCAGCAGAGCAGGGGTCAGTTTTGGTGGCAGCTGAGGACCCCTGAGCCAAAGGGAAGGTTGGACCAGGAGGCCCAGCCAAGTTACAGTATCACAGATCAACCCTACTGCCCTGGTCTCCTGCTGGGGTTTGAGAGATCCCCTCAGGGCCACTGCCATTCCAGATCCTATAAAGTTCTGAGGTTGGGGGTAGGGGGTGGGGGGTGCTTTACTTTCACTTTTGCTTTAGACTCTGCAAAAGGAAAGAGCAGTAGATCCAATGGAGTAATGGTAGTTAGGCATGCTCCCTGCCCCATATTTCCAGCAGGAAGAGCACTTATAGTCGCTAATGAGGGTCTCCACTGATTACCCCCTTAGGGTCGCCTCTGGATCTCAGTGGGACCTCCAAATGTTGTAAAGTCACAGTAGAGAAACCACTCACTAAACCCTGTGGAGTTTTAAAGGAGGGTTTAATTTAAGTACATGCTGGGCTGACACTCAACTCAGGAAGAATGTGTCTGGGTTTTGTTTCTTAATCCTCCATTCTACTAGTCTGTGTCTCTTAATTGGAGAATTCAGTCCATTGATATTTAAAACTGTTGTTGAAAGAATTAAATTGCTTCCAATCATTTTGATTTCTAGTACATTCTTACCCAAGGTTTTTTTTTTTTTTTTGGTCTTTTCGAGACAGGGTCTCCCTGTAGCCCCAGCTGTCCCAGAACTCACTCTGTAGACCAGGCTGGCCTTGAACTCACAAAGATCCATCTGCCTGAGTGCTAGGATTAAAGGTGTGCACCACCACGCCTGGCTAAAGGGAAGCTGAAGAGAAGGCCCTCAATTGTGGGTGCTGGGAACTAAACTCTTATATTTTTGGTTGTTAGCCTGAGCCTTTAATGACCGAGCTATCCCTCCAGCCCTCAAGGTTTTTATTTCTGTAGTGGTAGTATCATCTGTTTTCTAGTGTTGATTGGTTGTAGTCATCCCTGCCCTCTGCTCTTTGTATTGCTTGAAGTATTCTCTGCCAGAATGGCTTACTGGAGAGGAATTCTTTCAAATTATTTATATCATGGAACATTTTCCTTTCTCCTTCAATTATAATAGACACTTTTCCTAAATAAAGTACTCTGGGTTGGCATCTATAGTCTTTTTTTTTAAATTTATTTTTGTATGTGTATGAATGTACTGTCTGCATGTAGGTCTGTGCACCCGTGTTGTGCAATGCCGCGGAGGTCAGAAGAGGGTCTCGGATTCCCCTGGAACTGGAGTTCTCCTGGAATTGGAGTTACAGACGGTTCTTAGCTGCCATGTGGGTGCTGGGGATCGAACCCAGGTCCTCTGCAAGAGCAGTCGGTGCTCTTAACCGCTAGGCTATATCTCCAGCCCTGATATTCTGTTTTCTACTTCATCCTTTCCAAGATGTTTGTGGAATGTTGCATTTCTTTTTTCATTTCAACTTGAATTTTCTCTAATGTTTCTCTATCTTTTGTAATTTCATTCTGCAGCTTATCATTGTCCTCTTTCAATTTATCCCTGTCTTCTTTTGGGTCCCTGACCTTCTTGTTTATAAGCTCCTTTAATTCCCCCAGCTCCTTAATTTTTCTAATCATATTCATAATTGTTCTTTTGAGATCTGTACCCTGAGTTATATCCAAGGGGTCTTCATCAGAGGGTACTTGAGTAGGGGTATTAGTATTTGGTGGAGATCGATCTGAGTGTTTTGTATTATTTTTCTTTTGTTGAGCTTTAGACATTTGGGTAGCTTCTGTTGGGAGTGGTTCTAATGTGAAGGTTAGATGTTTATTGAGCTGACACTGATTTTGGTTATATTTCTTGGGTGTTCTTGTTGACCTCTTAATTAATGTACAGGTGTGGATACTCTAGGCTCCAAAATCTCAACTCTATCCTAACACTGTACAGACCAACACCCCTCACCCAACCAGCAAATAGTTCGCCCAGTGGACTAAGCCACACAACACCCAAGCTGGCCCAAACACCCCAGGTCTGCGGAACTGCACCCAGAGGACCCCAGGCAATCCCAGTCCTGTGGGCTGGAAGGCCACACTGCCTCCACTGTAGTGCAGCTGGAGTCCCCCACATCCAAGCATCACCTACCCTCCTTGGTGAGATGTACTCACAGAACTACTGTGCACCATCTTAATCTACCAGCCGATCCTCCAGGGCCAGGTGCCAAGGTCTGTACCTGGGTTCAGTTGGAGAAAGGTTCAGCTGACACTGGGACTTTCCCTGTTGTCTCCTGATGCCTTCAGGTGATGTCTATAGCGCCAAATTGTAGTCCCTAAGGATCCAAATGCCCATGGGCCAATTATGATGCTTCCCAATGCTCTTGGGGGCGCCTAAGTCCCCCTCCCCAACTTTGCCCTTCGCTGCTCAGAACGTACCCACCCTCTACCCCGGGAACTGCCATCTTGGAAAAGCCCTTTCTTTTTAAAAAAAAATTCCTGAGGGAAAACTAAGTTGCCCAAAGTCACTGCAAGTTCTGTAGCTGAGGGAAGATCACCCCCAGATCTCCCTGTTGTCACCTTCATCTCTGTTGCTCTTAGTTATTTTTTCCTCTCTCTCATGATTTCACTTTGCACCTTGATATTATCCATGTGCATGTTTAACTTCAGCTCCAGGTTGGTGGGTTCTGGCTGCTTGGTGTCCTGCTGTCACCTGGAACAGACAGGATTTTCTGAAAATGATACACTTTGATGAGACTGATAGTGCTGAGCCCAGTGTCAGAAGGGTGTGACAGACCCTTCTGGGCCTTGACTTTATATTTTTGCTGTATATTTTATTGTATATTAATGTATATTTTTGCTCTATATTTTAGAAGATTTGCAAAATGTGACAGTGACTGAAAAGTGTAAGCCCAAGTTCATGGCATGCATCATTGTTTGGTGCTTTTCTAGTGTACTGGATGATGGCCCTGCTGTGCTCACTGCTGGTTCACATTGGAAATTGGTGGTAAATATGCAGCTGACACTGGTTACCTGCAGGAACAGATGACCCTGGTTACCTGCAGGAGTTATTCACAGATGACCCTGGTTACCTGCAGGAGTTATGCTCAGCTGACCCTGGTTACCTGCAGGAGTTATGCACAGATGACCCTGGTTACCTGCAGGAGTTATGCTCAGCTGACCCTGGTTACCTGCAGGAGTTATGCACAGATGACCCTGGTTACCTGCAGGAGTTATGCTCAGCTGACCCTGGTTACCTGCAGGAGGTATGCACAGATGACACTGGTTACCTGCAGGAGGTATGCACAGATGACACTGGTTACCTGCAGGAGGTATGCTCTATGAAGTTTTGCGAGCACCAGCATTCCTCTGGGATAGGCTGCTGGGAACCTCTTCTCTACATAGGTTTATACCCATTGATTTAGGTTTGTCCTTGTTTAAAGGCACCTTGTTTAAAACCTGTACGGCTGGGGCTGTAGCTCAGTTGGTAGAGTGCTGGCCTAGCATGAACCTGGGTTCCATCCCCAGAATCACTTAAAACCAGCTGTGCTGGTACAGGCCTGTAATCCTAGCACTCAGGAAATTGAGGCAGAAGGGTCATCCTTGCCTACATAGCAAGTTCCAGGCTAGCCTGGGATCCATGAGACTCGGTCACAAGCAAGCAGACTTGTCTTCTGGAGGCTCCTTTATACTGGACAGTGGTGGCATGTGCTTGCCTGAGTGAAGCTTGTCTAACATGTTTGTCTCTCTGTTGACCTATCATGGGTGTTTTGTGTTAGGACCATTTTGACTAATGAAAGCACCATCACAAACCACACAGTGTGAAAACCATGGCAGCGAATGGAGCACAGGAAGACCTGTTCACAGTTACAGAAGATGGAATAGGAAGGCAGTGACACCTTATTTTACCTCAGCTGTGAATGTGCCCATCTGGGTTACTCTGATATTTTGCTCATGAATCGCTTACAAAAGTGCTGTGGGTATTGATTTGGGGGTTAAAATAAATTTCAGACAAATTTTCAGGTACATGTTCTGCAGGAACTGGCTGAGTTTGATGGCTATCTTCTCCTTCCAGGAGATACCTGGTTAAACATTTCACCTTAGTGTTGTGAAGAAGTTATGCTTAAGGCTGACTGTAACTTTCTTCGGTCTGTTTTTTCCTAGTGTGGAAGCCAACTCTCTTGGCCAAGGAAGTCCTCTGAGCAGCCTGTTACCCTCTGCCTCAATGCCGGAGTCGATGACAGTTCGTAAGTACCTTCTGAAAGGGCTTACTGGGCCTGTGGGTCCCAGCAATACCTCTGTGCTTATCCCTACCCAGCTGTGGGCTTTGGAGATGGGAGATAAAAATTGGTGTGTGTTCCTGGTGTGGACTTGATTGTGGGGTGTGGCTGTAGCCTTCTGGAACCATGGCCCACCTGTGGTTTGTGGGTGTGTGCCTCTCTGAAGGATGGAAGGAGCCTTCTGTTGCTCACAGTTCCCAGGCTGCCTTCTGTGTTCAGTCAGTGACAAGAGACTCTACTGGCTGGGTTTCCTCTGTTACTCTGGATGATTCAGTTTTGCTGCTGAAATATTCTAATGATCATGCTCAAACCCTTTCCAGCTTTACCACCTGAAAAAAGTGTTAGAGGCACAGCACTGAAGGGTAAGTGCGAATGGCCTTATGTAACAGAAGAAACAAACCCAGCAGTTCCTTAACAAGATAGAAGCTCTCTGACCAGAGGCAGGCAGGCTGGGCGGGTGCATGGTTCTGTTGTCAGCAGAGGCCAGGGCTCTTCCTTCTGGCTTCATAGATCAAAATAGTTGTTTTAGCTGCAGCTGTCCCATTCACATCCCAGATAACAAGAAGGAGGAGGGCCAGAGAGAGGCTTTCTGTACTTTACATATCAGATTCTGGGGTCTAAACTTGGATAGAGTAAAAATTGCAACTTTTTTTCTCACCAGACTTTGAGTGAAATTAGCATTTCCTCCAAATTTGACCTTAGAAACTTGAGTAGTTGATGGTAAGGATGTGACTTTGCCACAGAGGGCAGTCACAGGCACCTGTAGCAACAGTGATGTGAGAATACATCAGGGTGGCATTTCTTGCTTGGAAATGTGGCAGTCACCTGAGGGTACAATGCAGAAGCCAAATAGGACTATGCCACCTGGATCTCCACATCTGGATCATTCTGTTTCCACATGCGTGCTCTCCTTTCTGTTTTTCTTTAAAAAATTTTTTTTAAAACTTTGTGAGACAGGGTCTCCCTGCAGCCCCAGCTGCCCTGGAAGTCACTCTGTAGACCAGGCTGCCATTGAACTCACAGATAACCACCTGCCTTTGCCTCCCAAGAGCTGGGATTAAAGGTGTGTGCCACCATGCCTGGCTTAAATTTTTTAATGTATTTTTATTTTATGTTTTGCCACCATATTTATAAGTGGACCCATGCATGCAGTCCCTATAGAGTGTAGAAGAGGGCATCAAATCCCCTGGAACTGGAGTTATAGATGGTTGGTTGTTAGCCACCATGTGGGTGCTGGGAACTGAACCTGGGTCCTCTGTAAGAGCATCCAGTACTTGTAACCATTGAAGCCATTTTTCCAGCTCCGTCTGTGTTTTATGTAGTTTTGAACATTTCGTTTTCTTTTTTTTTTGGTCTTTTCGAGACAGGGTCTTCCTGTAGCCCCAGCTGTCCTGGAACTCACTCTGTAGACCAGGCTGGCCTTGAACTCACAAAGATCGCCTGCCTCTGCCTCCCAAGTGCTAGGATTAAAGGCATACGCCACCACGCCGGCTTAATTTATTTAATTTACTACGCTTCCTTTTGCTTCAGTTCAAACATATTAAACAATGTTTCTATTTCTCCATTTCAGTTAAGATGTATTTTTTCTCATAAAAGGAAAAAGATTCTTATGAGGAGAGAGAGAGTATAGAAGGGTAAGGAGGGGGATTTTAAAGAAACTTTTAAGTATCAATTACCCATTAATATTTTTTTGAACATGAAAATGAACAACCCACTGGCCTGGTGGGACATGCCTGAGGCTGAGGCAGAAGGACGGCAAAATTGGCCCATCCTGGCTGTATTGGCGACGACTCTTCTCTCAAAAAACAGTAACGAACTATGGCGTGGAGAAACGGCTCAGCTAGTTAAGAGCACTGGACTGGGCCTGCAGAGGACCTGGGTTCAATTCCCAACCCCTGGCATGCAACAACTCACTGTAACTTCCAGTTCCAGGGGAATCCAAAACACCCTTTCTGACCCCGTGGCATTGCATGATCACAGTGCCCTTACATACATGCAGGCAATACAGTCCCATACATATGCAATAAAAATAAATACAACATTTTAAATTGATACAGTGAAATTCCCTAACATTTTCTGAATGAAACCACACAAAGAGTTGTAAGACCATGTGTTCTGAGGAGGAAGTGCTAATGGGGACAGGAAATGGCACAGGCTGCTCCTGGACTGTCCAGCAGAGGCAGCCAGATCAAGGACAGCTTGGACTGCTACCTGAGCATCCTGGTGGGGGTGTGGATGTGGAAGGGGGACACATGGAGGCCCAGAGCTCAACTACCATGTAAATGGTGGTTCTTTTGGTTTTTAAAGATTTATTTTCAGTAAGCGTGTGGTGCATCATTGCCTTTAATACCAGCATCAGGGAGGCAGCACGGCAGTAGAACTCTGTAGAGTTTCAAGGGCCAGCCCTGGTATCTATCATATGTGAGTGCGCAAGCACTTTTTAACTATCTGAACTCCTCTCCTCCATCCCCTGCCCCAGCCTCCTAGTTTTCACGGTCATTTCTCCCTAAAATACTTAAGACTGTTGAGTTACAGACACTGAAAAACACGGATCTGGTTTCTACCTTTTCCTGTTGGCCAGAGAGCAGAACAGAGATACACAGGGACCAAACAGCTTTCTACCTCCTCATCTTCCTGACTAAAAACAAGACACCAGCTCTTTAGTGGATATGGCTCTGGGCAGTTCTCAGCATACTCAGGGCCAGAGGGACCCAAAAGTGGGTCCAACTACATTCCCAACAGTGTGCCCACCCCAGAACCCTGCTCCCTTGTCTTTTTGAGCCCTAAAATGGAGGCACTTTTTATGTTGTATTCAAGCTGGCTCTCAAGCACTACTTTGCAAGAACTGCTTTCTTCAGAGTGACTTTTCCTGTCTGAGGTACACTGCAAGAGGAGTAACAGTGCTGTGATTCCTCTTGTAATCTGTCTTTGGTTAATAGGAATCTGTCCCAGCCAAGAACTCACGAAGGCTGAGCATAGGATATTCTCTATTCCTCCCCTCTGGCCCTTAAGGGGGGGGGGGGGGGGGGGGGGGGGGGGGGGGGGGGGGGGGGGGGGGGGGGGGGGGGGGGGGAGTTCTCAGAGCCTAAGGGCTAAAAATAATTAGACATATAATAGGCACAAACTAAGCGTCCTGAAAAAAGCCTAGTCACCCCTCACTCGAGGCAAGTAACGACGAGACTTACATTAAAAACAGCAATGACATCACTAGGCAATGGGTAGTACAAGCCTAGGAATCCAGTACTCACAAAGAGAAGGTGGTGAAGATCAGTGGCAAGGTTTGAGGCCAATCAGAGTTACACAGAAAGACCCTTGTCTCAAAAAAAAAAGTAAAATTTAAATGAAATAAAAGAAAACTTAATTCATTCTGAGGATCTCAACCCTGGATGTCCACATATTATTAGCACACCACTGTGTGCCCTGGCTGGGGGCAGTAAGCTGTGTCTCTTTAGGAGACCTATAACAACTGGGACTTCAGGCTTTGGAGTCAAAAATCCTGGGCTCATCACCAGATTCTCTACTCACAACACTTAGCTGTTGCCCCTCCCTAAGGCTGTTCTCTCGAAGCTCCATGGGTAGTACACCTCCCACTCAGCCACAACACCTATGAGAGGACAACAGATGTGAGAGTGGAGGGTATAAGCAAGCAGCCCACACTGACACACATGCTGTCCAACAGGAGCCTGGAGAAGCCTGCCCTCTCCGTAAGTACAGCCTAGCAGCTAAGCACCATTCCCAGCCCTCTTTTTATGGCCCGTTGGCTGGTTGGCTGGTTGGTCTTTCAGTCAGCGTGGTCCGGTTTGGTTGCTTGCTTGTTGTGAGAATAGGGTTTTGTAGCACAACGCTGGCCTCCAACTACGCTTGATAGCCGGAGACCACCCTTCAGTCTTTGATCCTTTCTGTATCTACCTCCTCAGTGTTGAGATGCTGAACCTGTTGCTACCAATCCCGCTTCCCAAGTCCTAAAACTAGCAAAAACTTACTCAATTGTTAGCCATAGTGGCACAGTGGTACTGTGTCCCATCAAGAGGCAGTTCGCATATTCCTAAAACCACCAACCACAGGACAACTATCACCAAAAAGCCATAGAGCAAAGCAAGCCCTACACCCACTAATAGAGCAAAGCACAGCCTATGCCCACTAATAGTGCAAAGCACAGCCCTACGCTCACTAATAGGGCAAAGCACAGCCCTACACCCACTAATAGAGCAAAGCACAGCCATATGCCCACTAATAGTGCAAAGCACAGCCCTATGCCCACTAACTAGAGCAAAGCACAGCCCTAGCCCCACTAACAGGCAAAGCACAGCCCTATGCCCACTAACAGTGCAAAGCACAGCCCTATGCTGACTAATCCCAAAGTCATAAACCTACTCCAAGAAGGCAAGCAAAAAAAAACACTGTAGCATATTCTAGAGTTGCTCCCTTCAAACATCAGTTTTCAGTTTTTGTCTGTTGCACATAGTTTATTTAATGATATAAGGAATGATTGGTACTTTAGCATTCTATACAGTGGTGATTGAATTTTTTTTTTTTTTTTTTTGGTCTTTTCCAGACAAAGTTTACCTTCGTCACAACTGGCCTGGAGACTCACTATGTAGACCAGGCTGGCCTGAACTCACAAAGATCTGCCTGCCTCTGACTCCCAATGTGCTGGCTTAAAAGGCATGTGGTCACCATGCACCGGCTCAGTATTGAATTTTAAATTTTCTTATTTATAGAAAAAAACTCATTGAAGAGGAGGAGGAGGAGGAGGGGAGGAGGGGAGGAGGGAGGAGGAGGGGAGCTGTTTAGAATTAAAAGACAACGACGACACCTGAGTGGAATCCCCAGCAAACAATTATCTAGCAATTCAGCAGATGACCAGGTACATGAAAAGAAACAGGAGATCAGGGCACACACCATACCTGGGGCAGAATACAAATAAGCACCTTACAGCAGCTCAGGATCTTCATTCTGATCCAAAGCATGACACAACTTTCCTAAGCATGACACAACTGCCCTTCACAGGCACCTTGCATGAACTGAGTGTTCACTTGTCTGTGTGCTGAAACTGGAACAAGGCACTGAGGATTTGAGAGCAGGTGGCTAGAGCCTAGCAGAACAGCAGGCTTGCAAGCACACCCTTCTGCCTGGGACGTACCCTACTGCTGCCAGCAACATCAGTTCCTACCAGACCCAGCACCCAATGCCCCAACCAGGATCTCCCACAGATGAGCAGAGTCTGGGCTGTCTGGGATGCTTCACTGCTTTACTAATTCACTTTTTCATAAGAGGCTTCTGTGTTTTCTTAGATATAAAAGGAAGGGCAGGGCGGTAACACCTGGCTGGCCATTCCACCCTCTCCTGGCCAGTAAGCAACAACAACACATCCTCAAAATGCCTCACCATTAACTCCCTGGGAAATCACCAGGGGAAGGCACCTGGAGGAAGCCTAGTCAACTGCCCCAAATGCAGAAGATGAAACAAGCTTGCTCAAGCTCCATGAGCAGTGCACAGCTGGTAAGTTTCTTTGCTGAGCTCCTTAAGGGTTTGCAAAAGCAAGCGCTCTACAGGGGGCTCCTGTGTATTTCACAGGCTGGGATGTCAGGCTTCATCTGAACTGAGACCACTCTGGGGACAGCTGTTCCTGTGACACATCAACTTGTATCAAGCCCTTCCCCCACAGGTAGAAGCATTCCCACCAAACTCACCCTGAGCCTTGGTGCAATAGAAGAATATAAGTGTTTAAGAGGGACTCATGTACTTCAAGGGTGTTGAGTTAGGACTCAAGGGAGAGTTAAGTCTCTCAGGGTCAGATTCATTATTGACAGAGGGACTGTTATAAAGCAGGCTGGCACCTCCCCTTGGACTCCTAGCACCTGCTTCTCTGCCATGATGAGGCATCATACAGCCATCAAAAGCAAAGAAGATGCTAGAGCCAGCCTCTCAGATCTCCAGAACTGTGAGCTAAACCAACTTTATATATCATCTGATCTCAGGTATTTCATTACCATAGCAGAAAAGAAGTGAAGACCACATCCTAAACTCAGTGTGAATTCATCTGAGGCACGGACTTAATGAAGGAGGCAGACTAAAGCAGACAGGTGCACACTGCACGTCCTGTTTCTCTCACAGATGGTGAAGGTAAGTGGGTATGAGCTAGATGAGGGAACTCAAACCATTCTCACGATTCTGAATATGCCAGCCCTCATCTGTCACTAGAGAGAGAGCAGACCAGGAAAGCTTACTCCACCCTACCCCTCTACAATGGTTACCCACAAAAGCTGGTAACCACCAGATGCAGGGTTCAAATGTAGGCCCACAGACACCCTCCTTCAGAGAGTCCAGCGGTCAACTCTGGATAGGCACATAAGCGCAAAGATTTTAAAAAGCAAAAAAACTAGACTTAATTTTTACAAAAACAGTGTGAACAAAAAACAAGACAGCCCATACGTATCCGTGCTGTGGGCCTAGCTCAAGGGTGTTAGGCAGAATGTCCCACTGAACAGGCACAAGCCAGGCCAGGGACTTTCCTGGGGATGGAAATGGCTGGGGGAGGCCCAGAGGCCAGATCTATGGCAGCCCCAAGAGTCACTGACAGAAAAACCTACATATTCCCTTGTTCAATGTATCTCACACGCAGGGGGAAGGCAGGTTACAAATGCCCAGTCAGCTGGACTCAAGGTTGAGAAGAGCCTCTAAACCAGACATGTCCTGTACAGGAAGGAGGTAGGTCATTCTCACATACAACGTGGGTGTCTGTTTGCCCTACTTACTATGTTTGTATTTCCTTGTTTGCAGCAGGGGAAAGGACTAACACTGGGATACTGTGGGGAACCTCTGACAGAACCTCACAACTGGTGGGAGGGCTTAGCTTATGGACCCTGGGCCCAGTCTGCGCAGAACACCATGTAGAAAACAAAATGGCCCTGGGTGTGTGCACACCTTTAATCCAGCATCTGGGGAGGCAGAGGGTCATGTGATCGTCTGTGAGTCAAGGCAGCCTGGTCTAAGTGAGTTCCAGGACAGTGGGGCTACAGGAAGCCCTGTCTCGAAAAAGACCAAAAAAAGAAAAGGAAAATGTTCAAAACTACATAAAACACAGACGGAGCTGGAAAAATGGCTTCAATGGTTACAAGTACTGGATGCTTCTTAAAGAGGACCCAGTTCATTTCCAGCACCCACATGGTGGCTAACAAACCCAACCATCTATAACTCAGTTTCCAGGGGATTTGATGCCCTCTTCTACACTCTATAGGGACTGCCTGCAGGGGTCCACTTATAATATTGGTGGCAAAAACTAAAATAAAATACATTAAAAAATTTAAGCCAGGCATGGTGGCACACACCTTTAATCCCAGCTCTTGGGAGGCAAAGGCAGGTGGTTATCTTTGAGTTTCAATGGCAGCTGGTCTACCAGAGTGACTTCCCGGGCAGCTGGGGCTGCAGGGAGACCCTGTCTCACAAAGTTTTAAAAAAAATTAAAGAAAACGAACAGAAAGAGGCCCGCATGTGGAAACAGAATGATCCAGATGTGGAGATCCAGGTGGCATAGTCCTATTTGGCTTCTGCATTGTACCCTCAGGTGACTGCCACATTTCCAAGCAAGAAATGCCACCCTGATGTATTCTCACATCACTGTTGCTACAGGTGCCTGTGACTGCCCTCTGTGGCAAAGTCACATCCTTACCATCAACTACTCAAGTTTCTAAGGTCAAATTTGGAGGAAATGCTAATTTCACTCAAAGTCTGGTGAGAAAAAAAGTTGCAATTTTTACTCTATCCAAGTTTAGACCCCAGAATCTGATATGTAAAGTACAGAAAGCCTCTCTCTGGCCCTCCTCCTTCTTGTTATCTGGGATGTGAATGGGACAGCTGCAGCTAAAACAACTATTTTGATCTATGAAGCCAGAAGGAAGAGCCCTGGCCTCTGCTGACAACAGAACCATGCACCCGCCCAGCCTGCCTGCCTCTGGTCAGAGAGCTTCTATCTTGTTAAGGAACTGCTGGGTTTGTTTCTTCTGTTACATAAGGCCATTCGCACTTACCCTTCAGTGCTGTGCCTCTAACACTTTTTTCAGGTGGTAAAGCTGGAAAGGGTTTGAGCATGATCATTAGAATATTTCAGCAGCAAAACTGAATCATCCAGAGTAACAGAGGAAACCCAGCCAGTAGAGTCTCTTGTCACTGACTGAACACAGAAGGCAGCCTGGGAACTGTGAGCAACAGAAGGCTCCTTCCATCCTTCAGNCTGAAGGATGGAAGGAGCCTTCTGTTGCTCACAGTTCCCAGGCTGCCTTCTGTGTTCAGTCAGTGACAAGAGACTCTACTGGCTGGGTTTCCTCTGTTACTCTGGATGATTCAGTTTTGCTGCTGAAATATTCTAATGATCATGCTCAAACCCTTTCCAGCTTTACCACCTGAAAAAAGTGTTAGAGGCACAGCACTGAAGGGTAAGTGCGAATGGCCTTATGTAACAGAAGAAACAAACCCAGCAGTTCCTTAACAAGATAGAAGCTCTCTGACCAGAGGCAGGCAGGCTGGGCGGGTGCATGGTTCTGTTGTCAGCAGAGGCCAGGGCTCTTCCTTCTGGCTTCATAGATCAAAATAGTTGTTTTAGCTGCAGCTGTCCCATTCACATCCCAGATAACAAGAAGGAGGAGGGCCAGAGAGAGGCTTTCTGTACTTTACATATCAGATTCTGGGGTCTAAACTTGGATAGAGTAAAAATTGCAACTTTTTTTCTCACCAGACTTTGAGTGAAATTAGCATTTCCTCCAAATTTGACCTTAGAAACTTGAGTAGTTGATGGTAAGGATGTGACTTTGCCACAGAGGGCAGTCACAGGCACCTGTAGCAACAGTGATGTGAGAATACATCAGGGTGGCATTTCTTGCTTGGAAATGTGGCAGTCACCTGAGGGTACAATGCAGAAGCCAAATAGGACTATGCCACCTGGATCTCCACATCTGGATCATTCTGTTTCCACATGCGGGCCTCTTTCTGTTCTTTTCTTTAATTTATTTTCATAAACTTTGTGAGACAGGGTCTCCCTGCAGCACCCAGCTGCCCGGGAAGTCACTCTGTAGACCAGCTGCCATTGAAACTCAATAGATTAACCACCTGCCTTTCCTCCAAGAGCTGGGATTAAAGGTGTGTGCCACCATGCCTGGCTAAATTTTTTAATGTATTTTTATTTGTAGTTTTTGCCACCAATATTATAAGTGGACCCTGCAGGCAGTCCCTATAGAGTGTAGAAGAGGGCATCAAAGTCCCCTGGAACTGAGTTATAGATGGTTGGTTGTTAGCCACCATGTGGGTGCTGGAAATGAACTGGGTCCTCTTTAAGAGCATCCAGTACTTGTAACCATGAAGCCATTTTTCCAGCTCCGTCTGTGTTTTATGTAGTTTTGAACATTTTCCGTTTTCTTTTTTTTTTGGTCTTTTCGAGACAGGGTCTTCCTGTAGCCCCAGCTGTCCTGGAACTCACTCTGTAGACCAGGCTGGCCTTGAACTCACAGAGATCCACCTGCCTCTGCCTCCCGAGTGCTAGGATTAGAGGTGTGCACCACCACACCGGGCCATTTTGTTTTCTTACATGGTGTTCTGCTGCAGACTGGGCCCAGGGTCCTATAAGCTGAAGCCCTCCCACCAGTTGTGAGGTTCTGTCAGAGGTTCCCCACAGTATCCCAGTGTTAGTCCTTTCCCCTGCTGCAAACAAGGAAATACAAACATAGTAAGTAGGGCAAACAGACACCCACGTTGTATGTGAGAATGACCTACCTCCTTCCTGTACAGGACATGTCTGGTTTAGAGGCTCTTCTCAACCTTGAGTCCAGCTGACTGGGCATTTGTAACCTGCCTTCCCCCTGCGTGTGAGATACATTGAACAAGGGAATATGTAGGTTTTTCTGTCAGTGACTCTTGGGGCTGCCATAGATCTGGCCTCTGGGCCTCCCCCAGCCATTTCCATCCCCAGGAAAGTCCCTGGCCTGGCTTGTGCCTGTTCAGTCAGGACATTCTTCCTAACACCCTTGAGCTATGCCCACAGCACGGATAAGGTCTGTCTTGTTTTTGTTCACACTGTTTTGTAGAAATTAAGTCTAGTTTTATTGCTTGTAATCTTTGGCATGTATGTGCCTATCCAGAGTTGACAGCTGGACTCTCTGAAGGAGGGTGTCTGTGGGCCTACATTTGACCCTGCATACCTGGTGGTTACCAGCTTGTGGGTAACCATTGTGAGGGGTGGGTGGAGTAAGCTTCCTGGTCTGCTCTCCTCTAGTGCAGATGAGGGCTGGCATATTCAGAATGTGAGAATGGTTTGAGTTCCCTCATCTACTCATCCCACTTCCTTCACCATCTGTGAGAGAAACAGGACGTGCAGTGTGCACCTGTCTGCTTTAGTCTGCCTCCTTCATTAAGTCCGTGCCTCAGATGAATTCACACTGAGTTTAGGATGTGGTCTTCACTTCTTTTCTGCTATGGTAATGAAATACCTGAGATCAGATGATATATAAAGTTGGTTTAGCTCACAGTTCTGGAGATCTGAGAGGCTGGCTCTAGCATCTTCTTTGCTTTTGATGGCTGTATGATGCCTCATCATGGCAGAGAAGCAGGTGCTAGGAGTCCAAGGGGAGGTGCCAGCCTGCTTTATAACAGTCCCTCTGTCAATAATGAATCTGACCCTGAGAGACTTAACTCTCCCTTGAGTCCTAACTCAACACCCTTGAAGTACATGAGTCCCTCTTAAACACTTATATTCTTCTATTGCACCAAGGCTCAGGGTGAGTTTGGTGGGAATGCTTCTACCTGTGGGGGAAGGGCTTGATACAAGTTGATGTGTCACAGGAACAGCTGTCCCCAGAGTGGTCTCAGTTCAGATGAAGCCTGACATCCCAGCCTGTGAAATACACAGGAGCCCCCTGTAGAGCGCTTGCTTTTGCAAACCCTTAAGGAGCTCAGCAAAGAAACTTACCAGCTGTGCACTGCTCATGGAGCTTGAGCAAGCTTGTTTCATCTTCTGCATTTGGGGCAGTTGACTAGGCTTCCTCCAGGTGCCTTCCCCTGGTGATTTCCCAGGGAGTTAATGGTGAGGCATTTTGAGGATGTGTTGTTGTTGCTTACTGGCCAGGAGAGGGTGGAATGGCCAGCCAGGTGTTACCGCCCTGCCCTTCCTTTTATATCTAAGAAAACACAGAAGCCTCTTATGAAAAAGTGAATTAGTAAAGCAGTGAAGCATCCCAGACAGCCCAGACTCTGCTCATCTGTGGGAGATCCTGGTTGGGGCATTGGGTGCTGGGTCTGGTAGGAACTGATGTTGCTGGCAGCAGTAGGGTACGTCCCAGGCAGAAGGGTGTGCTTGCAAGCCTGCTGTTCTGCTAGGCTCTAGCCACCTGCTCTCAAATCCTCAGTGCCTTGTTCCAGTTTCAGCACACAGACAAGTGAACACTCAGTTCATGCAAGGTGCCTGTGAAGGGCAGTTGTGTCATGCTTAGGAAAGTTGTGTCATGCTTTGGATCAGAATGAAGATCCTGAGCTGCTGTAAGGTGCTTATTTGTATTCTGCCCCCAGGTATGGTGTGTGTCCTGATCTTCCTGTTTCTTTTCATGTACCTGGTCATTCTGCTGAATTGCTAGATAATTGTTTGCTGGGGATTCCACTCAGGTGTCGTCGTTGTCTTTTAATTCTAATAACAACTCCTCCTCCTCCTCCTCCTCCTCCTCCTCCTCCTCCTCCTCCTCCTCTTCAATGAGTTTTTTCTATAAATAAGAAAATTTAAAATTCAATCACTGAGCCGGGCATGGTGACACATGCCTTTAAGCCCAGCAATTGGGAGTCAGAGGCAGGCAGATCTTTGTGAGTTCGAGGCCAGCCTGGTCTACATAGTGAGCTCCAGGCCAGTTGGGACTAAAGGTAAACCTTGCCTGGAAAAGACCAAAAAAAAAAAAAAAAAAATTCAACCACTGTATAGAATGCTAAAGTACCAATCATTCCTTATATCATTAAATAAACTATGTGCAACAGACAAAAAATGAAAACTGGATGTTTGAAGTGAGCAACTCTAGGAATATTGCTCAGTGTTTTCTTTCTGCTTGCCTTCTTGGAGTAGGTTTATGACTTTGGGATTAGTCAGCATAGGGCTGTGCTTTGCACTGTTAGTGGGCATAGGGCTGTGCTTTGCTCTATTAGTGGGTGTAGGGCTATGCTTTGCTCTATTAGTGGGCATAGGGCTGTGCTTTGCACTATTAGTGGGCATATGGCTGTGCTTTGCTCTATTAGTGGGTGTAGGGCTGTGCTTTGCCCTATTAGTGAGCGTAGGGCTGTGCTTTGCACTATTAGTGGGCGTAGGGCTGTGCTTTGCTCTATTAGTGGGTGTAGGGCTGTGCTTTGCTCTATGGCTTGTGGTGATAGTGTCCTGGGTTGGTGTGTTTTAGGAATATGCGAACTGCCTCTTGATGGACACATTACCACTGTCACTTGCTAACAATTGAGTAAGTTTTTGCTAGTTTTAGGACTGGGAAGCTGGATGTGGTAGCACAGGTCAGCAGTCTCAACACTGAGGAGGTAGAGAAAGGAGGATCAGAAGCTGAAGGGTAGTCTCAGCTACACAGCGAGTTGGAGGCCAGCTTGGCCTACAAGAGACCCTATCTCACAAACAAGCAAGCAAACCAACTGACCACCTGACTGAAGAACCAACCAGCCAACCAGCCAACGTGCATAAAAAGAAGGGCTGGGAATGGTGCTTAGCTGCTAGGCTGTACTTACGGAGAGGGCAGGCTTCTCCAGGCTCCTGTTGGACAGCATGTGTGTCAGTGTGGGCTGCTTGCTTATACCCTCCACTCTCACATCTGTTGTCCTCTCATAGGTGTTGTGGCTGAGTGGGAGGTGTACTACCCATGGAGCTTCGAGAGAACAGCCTTAGGGAGGGGCAACAGCTAAGTGTTGTGAGTAGAGAATCTGGTGATGAGCCCAGGATTTTTGACTCCAAAGCCTGAAGTCCCAGTTGTTATAGGTCTCCTAAAGAGACACAGCTTACTGCCCCCAGCCAGGGCACACAGTGGTGTGCTAATAATATGTGGACATCCAGGGTTGAGATCCTCAGATGAATTTATTTTTCTTTTATTTATAAATATTTTGGTTTTATGAGACAAGGTCTTTCTGTGTAACTCTGATTGGCCTCAAACTTGCCATGATCTTCCCACCTCTGCCTTTTGAGTACTGGATTCCTAGGCTTGCACTACCCAGCCTGATGTCATTGCTGTTTTTAATGAAGCCGTCACTTCCCGAGTGAGGGGACTAGGCTTTCAGGACGAGTGTGCCAAATATGTCTAATTATTTTTAGCCCTTAGGCTCTGAGAACTCTTAAGGGCCAGAGGGGAGGAATAGAGAATATCCTATGCTCAGCCTTCGTGAGTTCTTGGCTGGGACAGATTCCTATTAACCAAAGACAGATTACAAGAGGAATCACAGCACTGTTACTCCTCTTGCAGTGTACCTCAGACAGGAAAAGTCACTCTGAAGAAAGCAGTTCTTGCAAAGTAGTGGCTTGAGAGCCAGGCTTGAATAGCAACATTAAAAAATGCCTCCATTTTAGGGGCTCAAAAAGACAAGGGAGCAGGGTTCTGGGGTGGGCACACTGTGGGAATGTAGTTGGACCCACTTTTGGGTCCCTCTGGCCCTGAGTATGCTGAGAACTGCCCAGAGCCATATCCACTAAAGAGCTGGTGTCTTGTTTTTAGTCAGGAAGATGAGGAGGTAGAAAGCTGTTTGGTCCCTGTGTATCTCTGTTCTGCTCTCTGGCCAACAGGAAAAGGTAGAAACCAGATCCGTGTTTTTCAGTGTCTGTAACTCAACAGTCTTAAGTATTTTAGGGAGAAATGACCGTGAAAACTAGGAGGGCTGGGGGCAGGGGGTGGAGAGAGAGTTCAGTAGTTAAAAGTGCTTGCCACTCACTATGTAGACCAGGCTGGCCTTGAACTCTCAGAGGTTCTCCTGCCTCTGCCTCCCGAGTGCTGGGATTAAAGGCATGCACCACCACGCTTAGCTGATAAAATAAATCTTAAAAAACCCAAAAGAACCAGCCTTTTAACATGGTGTTGGCTCTGGGCCTCCCAGTGTTCCCCCTTCCCTTCCACCCCCACCAGGATGCTCTAGGTAGCAGTCAAGCTGTCCTTGATTCTGGCTGCCTCTGCTGGACAGTCCAGGAGCAGCCTGTGCCATTTCCTGTCCCCATTAGCACTTCCTCCTCAGAACACATGGTCTTACAACTCTTTGTGTGGTTTCATTACAGAAAATGTAGGGAATTTCACTGTATCATTTAAAAATGTTTATTTATTTTTATTGCATATGTATGAGTGTATTGCCTGCATGTATGTAAGTGCACCTGTGTCATGCAATGCCCACGGGAGTCAGAAGAGGGTGTTGGATTCCCCTGGAACTGGAGTTACAGAGAGTTGTTAGCTGCCAAGCGGGTGCTGGGAATTGAACCCAGGTCCTCTGCAGGCCCAGTCAGTGCTCTTAACTGCTGAGCCGTTTCTCCAACCCATAGTTGTTACTGTTTTTGAGAAAGAGTCTCGCCATACAGCCCAGGATGGGCTCAATTTTGCCGTCCTTCTGCCTCAGCCTCAGGCATGTGCCACCAGGCCCAGTTGGGTTGTCATTTTCATGTTCAAATAAAATATTAAATGGTAATTGATACTTAAAAGTTCTTTAAAATCCCCCTTCCTTCCCCCTTCTATCTCTCTCTCTCTCTAAGAAATCTTTTTCTTTTATGAGAAAAATACAATCTTAACTGAAATGGAGAAATAGAAACATTGTTTAATATGTTGTGAAACTGAAGCAAAAGGAAGCTATATATTAAAAAATTAAGCCGGGCGTGGTGGCGCATGCCTTTAATCCTAGCACTCGGGAGGCAGAGGCAGGCGGATCTTTGTGAGTTCAAGGCCAGCCTGGTCTACAGAGAGAGTTCCAGGACAGCTGGGACTACAGGGAGACCCTGACTCAAAAAGACCAAAAAAAAAAAAAAAATAATTAAATGTAATAGTGGCTAGAGAGATGGCTTTGCAGTTAAGAACACTGGCAACTCTTGCAGATTCAGTTCTCAGCACCCACATGATGGCCAACAACTGTCTGCAACTCCTGATGCCCTCTCCTGAACCTCTGGAGGCATTGTACAACACAGGTATACTTATACACATGCAGGGAATATACTCATACACATAAAATAAAAATGGATACACTTACATACATGTAACAAAACACTCAAACATATAAGATAAAAATAAATAAAAACATAATCTATGTTAATTAACTTGTAATATCTTTATTTTTATTTATTTTTTTTTAATTTTTTAATTAATTTTATTTATTTCTGTATGTGTATGAATGTACTGTCTGCATGCAAGTCTGTGCACCCGTGTCGTGCAACGCGCGGAGGTCAGAAGAGGGTCTCGGATTCCCCTGGAACTGGAGTTCTCCTGGAATTGGAGTTTCAGACGGTTCTCAGCCGCCATGTGGGTGCTAGGGATCGAACCCGGGTCCTCTGTAAGAGTGGTCGGTGCTCTTAACCGCTAGGCCATCTCTCCAGCCCAACTTGTAATATCTTTAAAAATACCTCATAATCCTGAAATTGGTAGAAAATAGCCCTCCACCGTACCATCATTTGTTGTTAGAGCAAACTTTCTATAAATCTCAGACTTCAAAATCAACCCAAATGCCTGGGTGTAGACTTCCCAGAGAAGAGTAATAATTATTAAAAGATATTTTGACCATAGATTTAAAAAGTTGTATTTATTTTTGTTTTGTCTGCATGTACATAAGTGTACCACATGTGTGCAGTTCACCCAAAGACCAGAAGGGGGTCAGACTCCCCTGGAACTTGAGTTACAGAGATTGTTAGCTGTCAAATGGGTGTGGGACTAGAACCAGGGTCCTCATTGAGAGCAGCCAGTGTTGAACACAGATTTTAGGCACAGGTTATGAGATACTCAGGGAATTAACATGACACACCCAGGTGTGGGTGTGGGCTTCTCAGTTAAATGTCTTTTGAGAGCAACAGGTACCTCAGCTTTGATTGGGAGCTGTTAGCTCTATGACTAGCCGGGTCCAGCAACAGGGTTGTGAATGCTTACAAGTGATGACATGAGGCTGGTGTAAGAGATGCTCTTAGGGCTAGGCAGTGATGCCAGTGATTATTGCTCACCAGTTAAGGCACTGGGTGTTGTGCTAGATACTTTGATAATTTCTCTCACTTTTTACCGGCCTATAAGGTAGAGGCATCACAAGGTCACTAGAGATGGGAGACCACTGAGGGAGAGGGTAGATACTGTGCTCGGGGTCATGTAGACAAAGTCAGTCTCACTGCCTCTGCCCCCTCCCCCACGCCATCCCCTCTATACCTCCTGCCCCAAAGTCCAGTGCTGCTGCTGCTGCTCCTTCTCTTTTGAGATAGCTTGCTGTATAGGCCGGGATAGCCTTGAACACACTGTGTGGTCAGGCTGGTCATCTATTTATTTATCTTTTTATTTAGACCAGCCTGGTCCGGATCTCACAGAGATCCACCTGCCTCTGCCTCCAGAGTACTGGGATTAAAGGCGTGTGGCACCATGCCTGGGTGCCAGGCTGGTCTTAAACTTGTAGTGAGGATCTGCCACAGCCTGTATTTGAGAGTGGTGGGATTACACATGCAAGCCATCACACCTTGCCAGTGTCCGCCCCTCCCTCCTGGATGGGCTGGGTACCAGCATTTCCCTTCGTAGGCTGGCTCACCAGCTGCCTTTGAAATGTGCTTTGAAGGAAGAGATGCCTGGCAGGTGGCTCTCCCTTCTGTTTGGGGCACTCTAGGAGCTGGAGTCCCTGGAGCTGGGCACATTACCCTGTCCTTTAGACTGCAGGTCTTAATGTGGATGTGCACAGATCAGGGCAGGAACTGGGGCTCTTCAGCGCATCTGGGTTCCAGCTGGTGCTAGAGACGGGAGGAGGGAACAGCATAGCTTGTCAGCTCCTGAAGTGCCTGCAGAAAGGGCTTTGAGAAGACCTCCTGTGTGGGGTGCTCACATGTTGTAAGAGGGAGGTGGGAAGATGCCAGGCACCCCCTCCACACTCCGATGGATGCTTTGAGGGTGAGCACCGCCTGCGCTGTCTGGCAGTCATGGGGTCTGTACCCATTGTTCTTGGGCCTGCAAAGGCCCCCAGCTCCCTATCCCCTCAGCTCTTTTGTTTACACAGAAGGCTTGGCTCTGAGCTCAGGGAGATCTTGTGTAGTCACGTGGTATGAAAGCAGGTGTAAGAGAGATCGGCACCTAGGATTCCCAGGTCAGTGTTCTCATGAAAAGAGCATCTTTCTTTTTAACTTGTCTTCCTTTCCTCCTTCCTCTCTCCGTCTCTGTCATGCTATCATGTGGTGGGTGCTGTGCTAATCTTGGCAGATACTTTGGAGAAGTAGAGGCAAAGTCCTGCTTTCAGCAGCTTCCAGACCTTGGGGAAGACCAAAAGCTGTGAAGTTAACAGATGCATGCTTCCCAGAAAAAGCAGGAAAGGCCATGTGCAGGGGCTTCTGGGGTGGTTGGGTAGGAGTGGGTGCTCTCAGGTGACGGAGCCGAAGCCCACAGAATGAGGAGACTGGGCTCATTTTCAGCGGTGGATGGTGGTAGTGGAAGTGAGATGGGCAGAGGTGAGAGGGAGAGTCTGGGGCAGTGGGAGGGTACCGGAGTGATGTCCCCTGGAGTTTTATCCCATGTGCACAGAGACACTGCAGAGGGTTTTAAACAGGGGTAAAGAACTCCCACCTCCTCCTGTGGAGAACAGGCTCTGAGGCCTGCCTGTGACCTGCAGCCCTTGATTAGCCCTTCCTTTCTTCTTATGTTTTCCCCCTAGAAAGTCCTCCAGTGCTTCTGGGTTGCCCTCAGTTGACTTAGACCGTTCTCTGAAGCTGCTGATACTTCTCAGTGGATTCCCTGATACCCTCCATTTAAAGGGGCATGCTTGGTGCTATGAGATGGGGAGCATCTCTGTGTTAGTTCTTCAGAGTTAGACCATGGTCCAGAAGACTGAGGCCCAGGCTAGGGGCTGGTGAGAAAGGGAATCCACGTGAACACCCACATTGTCTTGCCTGGTGCTTACCGGTCAGATGGGCCATTGATCTAGGGAGGCTCTTCTTTTGGAAATAACTTCTGCATTAATCTCTTTGGGAACTCCTTCCCTCCTTCTATGTAACCCTGGCAGGTCTTGAACTCAAAATCCCTGAGTACTAGGATCACCTGCGTGTACCAACATGCCTGGCAGGAACCAATCTTTTGATCCCATTCAAAGTGCTCAAGTACCAGTTCTAAACCCTAGTCCCTGGCTTGAGGCAGGGAATTCTAGAACCCTGCCTGTTCTCATCCATCTGTCCTGGTTTCTTGTGGCCTTTGTAGTCTTCAGATATCAGCCTTATGAAAAAGTTCAGTTGTTTCTCTAGGGCAATCTGGACTGCCTGGCTGTGAAGACTGAGTACCCTTCATGTGTGCTACCCTCTGTGAGCCAGGCTTGTTACCACTCACTTTATACAGCATCAGAGAGGATGACAGTGTTAGCTTCCCTTCATAGTTGAGGAAACTGAGGCAAGCCTAGAGAATTGAGGATAGGCTTTGCTGAGGATCACCTTGCTGGACTGCTAATAGTGGTTGAGGCAGGAATGTTCATGCCCTCCTAAAACCCAGGTGTCGAAATGCTAATCCTGGGGCTGAAGAGATGGCTCAGTGGCTTAAGAGCACTGGCTGCTCTTGCAGAGGACCCTGGCTTGGTGCTCAGCACCCACATGGCAGCTAACGACTGCCTGTGACTCTGATTCCAGGGGAATCCTACACCCTCTGTGAGCATTGCATGTCATGGGTGCACTTACATACATGTAGACAGTACACTCATAGCCTCGAGACGTGGGGGCATGGGGAGGAGATGAGGCCATGAGGGCTAAAGGTGTCCTTAGAAATGAGTCCCTGGAGAGCTCGCTAGCCCTTTCCAACCATGAGCATGACGAGGCGGTTCTGAACTGGGCGATTGTTCTTTTCAAATACCAGCTCTTCTGGCGTGCCCACCAGCACCACAGCTGCCTAAGATGTCTGAGCTGTCTGGTCTCAGGCACCGTCTACAGCTGCCCTGCAGCCCTAGGCTCTCCTGGAAGAGGCTGCCTTTCCCTGGTCACATCTGTCACCCTTGCCGTATGGTTCTGCTTTGCGTTTCCCATAGCCGCTGACGTAGTTTTCATGTCTACTTCTCAACTGGATATCCTTCCTTCCTTCCTTCCTTCCTTCCTTCCTTCCTTCCTTCCTTCCTTCCTTCCTTCCTTCCTTCCTTCCTTCCTTCCTCCCTCCCTCCCTCCCTCCCTCCCTCCCTCCCTCCCTCCCTCTTTCTCTCCCTTTCTCTCCCTCTTTCTCTCTCTCTTTCTCTCTCCTCTTTCTTTGTCCTCTTCTCTGCCCCCTCCCCCTCCCCTCCGCCGCCCGCCCTCCTACGACTCCCCCCTCCCCCCCCTCTCACTCCCCCTCCCCTCCTTTTTTCATTTCTCCTCTTCTCTCCGCTTTCTGGTTTTCTTCTTCTTTTCTCCTCCCTCCTCTCCCCCCCTCTCTCACCTCTGCCCTCCCCTCCTCTCCCTCTCCCCACCAGGAGGCCTCTCCGCCCCGCCTTCCCTTCCCCCTCCCCTTTTTTTTTTTTTTTTTTTCCCCCTCTCCCCCCCCTCCCCCCCTCTTTCCCCCCTGACGTCCCCCTCCTTCCCCCTCTCCTCCCGTCCCCTCCCTTCCCCCCTTCCCCTCCCTTCCCTCGTTTCCCCTCCGCCTCCCCTCCCCTCTCCTCTCCCCCTCCTCCTCCCCCTTTTTTTTTTCTTCTTCTTCTTCCTTGTCCTCCTCTTCTCCTCCTCGCCCCCTCCTCCCTCTCCCCCTCCTCCTCCTCTCCTCCCCTCCCCTCCCCTCCCCTCCTTTCTCTTCTTGGCCTTCACTGGATTGCAGGCTCCTGAGGATAGGTGGTGCCTGTTCACTGCTGTCCCAGGTGTCCAGATTGTGCTTAGCACTCATTTATGTAAATGAGGGAGGAAAAGAGGGATGAAGGAAGGACTTTAGTTCTAAGGAGTAGGAAGTGCCAAGAAATGAGGAGTGAATTGACATCCAGTTCCTCATGGGCTGAGTCTCCACTGTCTCTAGCTGGGCATCCAGGGGAGCTGCTCAGGGAGGCGGAGCATGTGAATTCCCACCTTGGGCTTGATTAGGGTGGAGAGGAGCTGTGGTCAGGAGCACGAGTAGGAGCACTAGTTTGGGAATCCGCCAAACCTGCTTTTGATTCCAGCTTTGATAGCTCTGTGACATCTCTGCTCCTCAGTTCCTCCAACTGAGAAGTGAAGGAGGCTGCTCCCAGGATCCCTTGCTCTTGCAGCCATCCTTCCTGGAAAGGAGACACGATACTCATACTCATTGGCAGTAAGACACAGCCACATTGCTGAAGTCTCTGTGCTTGTGATAACTTGTCTGGTCTTGGCAGTTACTGTGATATCTTGCTTCCTATCTCCTCTGCAAGTGGGTGACATCAGTGGATATTGAGTGTCCTTTGGCCAGGTAAGCGAGAGTAGATGTGCACCTTTCCTTGGTCTATAGGCTTTCTCTGCTTCCAGTGCTGAGGATAGAAACCAGGGCTTGGTACATGCAAAGCAAGCATCCTAGCACTGAGCCACAGTCCCAGCCTGGGCCATAGCTTTTCATCCCTAGGCCAGTATAGGCAAATGTAGCCACAGGTTGGAAAATGGCAGAATGGTCATGGTATTTGGCTGAGTCTGCAGGTTCCTGTGCGAGTTTTGAGAAGTCACCTTTCTTTGTAGAAGGCAAATGTCAACTTCATGTTGTCATTCTGAGTGCCTTCTGGCTCTGATGTCTGTACAGCCAGGCTCCCATCATCAGAACTGCTGGAACATGAAGTTTGAGTCTTGTCTGGGTTTTATCCATTTTTTACTTTGCAGGGCCTGAATGCTGGTGGTCATGGGTGAGCTGAGTTGAAAGGCAGCCTCCATGTGCACATGCACTGTGCATAAATGTGTGCACACACATACAAAGTAAGACTTACCCAAGATGCTCAGTGTGTGGTGTCATGCTGAGTGTGTGGGACAGCATTAGGTTCCTGGCACCATGTGGCTGCCTGTGGATGGCAAAGCTACCAAGACTGGGTGGTTCCTGAGTATGCAGTAGGTAGTTCTTGGTGTTTATGTAAGTTTTGCCTTCATTTGCCTCCTGTTTAACATCTGAGCTGCTGTGCTATTGAATTAATTTCTCTTTTGGAATATGTGATGTTGAGGCCTGTGAGGATTTGGGAGCTGTGAGTTGTAAGAAATCCCAGCACTTGGGAGGCAAAGGCAGGCGGATCTCTGTGAGTTCAAGGCCAGCCTGGTCTACATAGCTAGTTCCAGGCCAGCAGGGGCTAAAGGGAGACCCTGTCTCAAAAAAAAAAAAGCCCTTCTCCCCACTGATGGCTGAAGAGCAGCATTGCAGCCATATTACCACTAGGGGGTGCTCTGACACCTGACACCTCAGGAACCTGGGCAACTTGTGTACTGGTTTGTGAAATGAGGCCAGTAATGGGGTTGTGAGGGTTAAATGCCTGAATATATGAAAAATACTCAAAAGAGACAATGTAAATTACATTTTGAAAAGAGAAGAAAAAATCTCAAGAGTTCCAGCATGCTAAATGTTCATAATTTGTAGATGAAGTCAACATCGTCAAAGAATAAATTGCTGAACAGTTGTTAGTTGTGATTGTGTTTAGGTCTTGTTACTGTTCCTCTGGCGTTTAGACCTGGCTTTCTGTCTTACCTCCCTATCAAGAAGGCCTTTCAAGGTCCCTTTCCTAGCTGTGTGCCCCTTAATCTAAGTGGAGATAGCATATACACTTGATCTGTGGAGCTGGTGGCCTCAATATTGGAAATAATGATCAGATATGGTTCTTAGCTGGGGCGACTTCCTCTGAGGGACACTTGGGCATGCCTGGAGTCCCTGAGTTATCCTGCCTGTAATGAGGGGTGGCCCTGGCAAGGTGTGACTGTGGGTATGCCAGGAGTGACAGGATCTCTGTGCCACCTGCTACCCTTGTGGGTGGAGCCAGCGATGTTGTTAAAAGTCTCTGTTGTGTAGCTGGGTGTGGTGGCCCACACCTTTAGTCCCAGCACTTGGGAGGGAGAGGCAGGTGGATCTCTGTGAGTTCAAGGCCAGTCTGGTTTACGTAGTGAGTTCCAGGCCAGCTGGGACTAAAGGGAGACCGTGTCTCAGAAAGACCAAAAAAAAAAAAAAAAAAAAAAAAAAAAAAAGTCTCTGCTCAGTTAAGAGCACCGACTGCTCTTGCAGAGGATCCGGGTTCTATTCCCAGTACCCACATAGCAGCTAAGAACTGTCTTTAGCTCTCCAGTTCCAGGAGAATCTGAAGCCCTCTTCTGACCTCCACAGCATTGCACGACATGGGTGCACCAACCTACATGCAGACAATACACTTATACACGTAAAAAATAAATAAATAAAAATTAAAAAGTCTCTGCTGTGGGACAGCTCCAGCACAGAGAGTGACTGGGTCCCAAATGACACTAAAACCAAGAAACACATGCACTGTGTAGACCAGGCTGGCCTCCATCTCACAGAGATCTGCTTACTCTGCCTCTCCAGTGCTGGTACTAAAGGCATGCACCACCATGTCCAGCTAGAAGCATATTTTTTTTGAGAAATGTATTTTGTTTTAGACATTTCCTTCTTTCCTTAACTCCTTAAAGTTCAAGGAATGAACCTTATGAGAAAAAGGTACCTAGTTGAAATGATAGATCCCAGAAAGTGCTTGCTCCTATGGTGTGTTTGGGAGGCACTCAGTTCTGCCCTGCCTGGTGAGAAGGGGGGGAGGGTGTCTGGCAGGCTGTAGGTGCAGAGGATAGTGACCTGTGGAATGGCCTGGAACGAATGATCCTGAGCCAAGAGCTGCAGAGAGACTTAGTGGTCCTGGCCACTGGTGCTGCTTTCTTTTCAGGGGGAGGTGAACTTGGTAGGACCCACTCAGTGGGTCTTCATTGTCGTTGTCGTTTGTGCCGGCTTTGTCTTTCTTTACATCCTAACATCTGACTTCTTTTCTTTTTCTTTTTCTTTTTCTTTTTCTTTTTCTTTTTCTTTTTCTTTTTCTTTTCTCTTTCCTTTTCCTTTTCCTTTTCTTTTTTTTTTGAGACGGTCTCCCTGTAGCCCCAGCTATCTTGGAACTTACTCTGTAGACCAGGCTGGCCTTGAACTCACAAAGATCCGCCGGCCTTTGCCTCCCAAGTGCTAGGATTAATCCACACCCAGCAGAGCTGACTTTCTTTACTCTTGAATTAATTTCTTGGTTAGGAGGTGAGCTCTAAGAAAGCCTTTCTTTGTGCTGTTGGCTGGAGAGCCCCACTGTGGCCACCAGGAGGCGCTGTGGCCTTTCCTCTGTCCTCTGCTGGGTCTTTATTCCTTCTTCAGTTGCAGGGTTTTGCTTTGTAGTTGTGGATGTCCCAGGCTGATGCCTTATTTCAGTAGTCAGGTGGGTGACCGACATCATGGGAGCAGAGGCCTTTTCCAGGCAAAAGGTCCCAGGTGTGCACAGAACTTCTGGTCACTGTCAATACTCATACCATACCCAAGTCTTGGTCAGGCCTTTCAAAGGTGAGGTGGGGTAGCCTGGTCTACTTTAGAAGGGAATGCGTTGCTAATTAGAAAGCAGTTCTCTTTTGTCCGTGGCCTTTATGAGATATCATTGACTAGCCTTGGATACTTACTTGCCTTTTTAATCCTTCCTCAGGGTGAGAGTGGTTGGGAGTAGAGAGAAGGGAGCCCAGATAATCAGCTCCATTGTTGCCTGTTGCTTTGTTGTCACTTCTGATCGTGAGCTGGGGCAGAGAGGGCAAGAAGCCCCCTTTGTTGTCCACTGGTCTGTTGAACAGTCTGCTTTTCACTCACTGTCATGGGAAGGGATTCTCAATCTTAGTGAGGCTCTGGCTTGTTGCTTGGCAACACCATTCCAAACATTGGGCAGCTTGAGAAGTAAAGCCAGGAGCACTGTGGGAAGGACTCAGAGGGCAGTGGCAGGGACTAGCAGCGAGCCCGGGGCTTGGCTGAGGGTTCCATGATGAAATTTTAACATGAGCTGGGGGAGCAGTGGTTGTTAAACTTGATTTGGTCACACTCTGAGTCCTGTGTCACTTGATTGCATGGATTGAGTCTAGATGATGTAGCCTATAAAGATCCCTCACTTTAGCAACTTGCTTACCCTCAGAATTTTGTCTCCTAGACTTCTGGTGACTGTGTCAGAAATTGGAAGGTTCCAGGTGAGGTTTAGACATGCCTCACTTGTTAATTTGTTCACTCCCTCAACATTTACCAATGTCTGTCACATGAGCACTGTTCTAGGTGCTGGGGAGGGAGGGTGAGGATCCAGCTCCATCACTCTAGGCACCATACCTCAGTTTCCTCATCATTAAAGTACACAGGATGAGACACCCAGCACCATAGGGTGTTGTGAGGACTAAGCAAGGTAATCTGTAGAAAGTGCTTGTGGCAATAAGGCAAGAAAAGGAAATTAAAGGAGTACTAATTGGAAAAGAGGAAGTCAAGCTATCCCTATTTGCTGATGATATGATTGTTTACTTAAGGGATGCTAAAAACTCCACCAGAAAACTCCTAGAAACGATTAACAGCTTCAGCAAAGTGGCAGGATACAAAATCAACCTAAAAAAAATCAATGGACTTTCTTAACAAGAACACACTGGAGAAAGGAATTTCAAAGACACTTCTACTCACAATGCCTCAAATAACAAATAAATACCTAGGAACAAACATAACAAAGAACAAAAATCTTCACCAACAACACATTTAAACCTTTAAAGAAGAAACTTGAAGAAGACATCAGAAGATGGAAAACTCCCATGCTCATGGTTGGGAAAATTAATTTAGTAAAATGTCCATTCTACTCAAAACTCTTGTATAGATTAACGCAATCCCGAATACAAAACCCTAAGAGTTTGTTTCTTCACAGGCTTGGATAAAAAAAAGTCCTCAAATTCATATTGGGAAAAAAGACCCTGAATAGCCAAAACAACCTGAACAAAAAGAGCTACAAAGGGGGTGATCTCTATACCATATTTAAAACTATACTACAGGCTATAGTCATGAAAACAGTCATAAAACATCATAAAACTGGTACTGACAAAAAACAGACCTGTTGACCAATGAGATAAACCGAAATCCAAACTGCAATACCATTTCAGCCATCTCATTTTTGACAAGGGGCAAAGAAGACACAATGGAGGAAGACAGCATCTTCAGCAAACCTTGTTGGCAAAATTGGATTACTACTTGTAGAAGAATGAATTTTTTTTAGAAGAATGAAATTAAGCCCTACTCTCTGGCCCTGTACAAAGTCAACTCCAGAATGGACCAAAGACTCAATGTGAAACCACCAAACTCTGAAGGCAATAGAAAAAAGTTGGCACAACCTACAAGACACAGGCTTAAGAACAGCTTTCCTAATCAGACAGCAGCTGCACAAGTAATTAAGGTCGACATTGACAAATGGGACTTCATTAAAACTCAAAAGCTTCTGTAATCAAAAAAACAATCAAAGAAGTGAGAGGAAATCAGAGTGGGAGAAACCATCACGCAGAAATACATCTGACAAAGAGCATTGATTTCCAGAATATTAAACTACTCATAGAAACAAAGGAAGAAAGAAAACATGACCCACTCACTAGAATGGAGTAAAGAGCTGAAACAGAGATCTTCTACCAGAGTGAGAAATTAAGTAGTCTCGAGTAAGAACACCTCAAGAACGTGTTCAACTATCAACTTAACGTCATTTAAGGAAGAGCAAGAATTGCAGATATAATCATACCTCCACTTTAGATATCATCTTATCCCAATAAGCTGGTATGATCAAGAAACTAATAACCAGGCAATGCTGGAGGAGGTTGTGGGGAAAGGGAGAAACTCATCCACTGCTGGTTGGCAGATGTAAGCTCGTACAGCCACTAATGGAAAGCAGCGTGGAGAACCCTTGGAAGATCTTGGAATGAACTTGCCACCGAATCCAGCACCCATACCACTCTGCGGCATGTACCCTCAAAACTCACCCACCACAGAGAAAGATAATCCTCAGATGCACGTGACCATCGTTATTTCAGCTTCATACTTCACAATAGCAACGGGGATGCTGGAACCAACATCCTAATCATGCCCCTCAACTCTATACGTGGAATAGAGAAATGTACGGATACAATACAGACACAATGGTAGTTCATTGCGCAGTCGTAAAGAAAAGACGACATCACGAGCTTTGCAGGAAACATGGTCTGGAGGCTGAGTGACATCATGCTTGATGTGAAGATATGAAGCAAACCCAGTCCCAGAAAAACAAACGACGACATTGGTATCCCTCATCTTGTTGTGTGACATTAGTGCCAATTAACCTAGTTGAAGTATTACTCTTGTCATTGGCCCCCTGAGGCTTTGTCCAAAGCGAGTTGGAGTGATGCATATTGGAAACAACAAACAAAACACCCAAAAAAAAAAAATAAAAGATCGGACACAAATAGACTGACTGGAAACGTAGTGAATTTCTGCTCAAAACAGTCACCTTCCAGACATGAGATATTGATGAAGCGACTGAGAAAGAGATGGAAAAAGCAACATCTGGCAGGAATTCTGAGTTCTGGTGGGCGGGGGGTGGGGGAACACACGGGCTAGATTTGATTAAAAAAAATATAAAATAAATTTTTTAAAAAAGAGTGCTTGTTGGCAGCTAGCATCAACTCCAACTGTGTCAGATGGCACCGTCATGCTTGTCATCGCAGAGTTCAAAGTGAGACACTGGTAAAGTGACAATAATGCAGAACAATTGGGTGGGAGACAGGAGGAGGCTGTGGAGTGATGTGAAGTGTGGGTGATATTGGCAGGGGGAGGCTGTGGAGTGATGATGTGGGGACAGGGGGAGGCTGTGGAGTGATGTGGGGACAGGGGGAGGCTGTGGAGTGATGATGTGTGGGACAGGGGGAGGCTGTGGAGTGATGATGTGGGGACAGGGGGAGGCTGTGGAGTGATGTGGGCACAGGAGGAGGCTGTGCAGTGTGTGGGACATTGGGGGGGGGGAGGGACAAAAGGGGGGGGGAGGGGGACTGTGAGTCGAATGATGTGGGGACAGGGGAGGCTGTGGAGTGATGATGTGGGGACAGGGGGAGGCTGTGCAGTGATGATGTGGGGACAGGGGGAGGCTGTGGTGTGATGATGTGTGGGGACAGGGGGAGGCTGTGGAGTGATGATGTGGGGACAGGGGAGGCTGTGGAGTGATGATGTGGGGACAGGGGAGGCTGTGGAGTGATGATGTGGGGACAGGGGGAGGCTGTGGAGTGATGATGTGGTGACAGGGGGAGGCTGTGGAGTGATGATGTGGGGACAGGGGGAGGCTGTGGAGTGATGTGGGAGTGACAGTTTCTTAACATCACTGATGGGCACTACATCTCCTGGTGATCTTTAGCCACTCATCCCACCCAGAGATTTCCCTGAGCAGGAAGTCCTAACAGGAGCTCCAAGTCCTGCCGTTAAACCTCAGCTTCAGAGACATAGACACTGACACTGACACAGGCCTGTTCCCTCACTCATGCTGGGAGTGGGAGGGAGGGCTGAGGAGAATCCATGGGATAAAGCTGACAGGTAGCCCAGGTGGAGAAGGAGGGGAACTTGGGACAGGTGTGGAGAGGCTAAGGAAGCCTCTTCAGAGATGGGAGACTTTGGACAAGGAGGGAGGGGTGCAGAAGCATCGTGAGGGTGACCCTTTGCTGCAGCTCGGTTCTGGGCTCTGTGCGAGGTCCACACCTTTCTATTACTGTCAGGAAGCACTGGGCAAGTGCCAGGATGGTGCTAAGTGCAGAGTGCTTCTGTTTGCAGTGGTGCTGCGAGAGCGTGCTAACCCATCACACAGCAGAAAGGAAGGGGCTCATGGGGAGCAGTGACCTGCCTAGGGGTGCAGCCAGTGACCTTGGAGCTGGCAGTGACAGCCCAGGTGACAGGCTGGAGCCTCATCAGAGCCCCGCTCTCGGCTGTCAGAGGGGTGCTCTCTGAGCCTGTGCTCCCGGATGCAGTGAGCTCTCACGATCTGTTTTATACTCTTGGTGTCTTTTTTTTTTTTTTTTTTTTTTATAGAACTCCATTCTATAGTTCTACTACATTTTTGTTTTAAGTCACATAGTTGAGGGGGATTTCTCAAACATAATATTTTCTCCCTTTTTGGATTTATGACTCCATCAGTATGATGTTCTTCCTGCTGACCTCCTTAACCACTCCAACTCTTAATTATTTCCAAGGTCTCAGGAAAGGGCCCTCATTGAACTCTGATAAGCTCTTTGGGTGTTAAGCTTTCTAGCAGGCTCTGCCTGGGCCTGGCCAACAGCAGGGCTTATGCCATGTTCAGAGCCCATCCTGTGGATACAGGAGGGCAGGAAGCCTTCAGCTTTCAGTCTGTGTGGGGGGGAATAGTTGGGGGCATTAGAGCAGAGGAGTGATGCCATCCACCACACCTGAGGAGGTCACTCTGGCCAGTGGGTAGAGTCAACTCTGGGGTGGACTGGAATTTGCAGAACAGCCAGAGGTGACTGAGACTACGTGTGGAGAGGTCTGGGATCCTGTGAGGATGGCCTGTGTCTATACCTGTGGCTCACTCACCTGCCGTGGCCCACCTCTCTCAGTTCTCTTCGGCCCCTCCCACTATGGGAAGCACTCTCAGTTTCTGAGCTGTTCTAGCCGTGGCCCAATCCGCTCCCCTCCCCTTCTGGTTGCAGAAATGATAGTTTGCTTTCTGCCGGAGGAGCTAGGGTTGGTGCTTCTGGGAAGGAGGATGTGTTCTCATCTAAATCTAAGTGGCCATCTATTCTTCTGCCCGTTTCACCTTCCAGAACTTTCAGTTTCTTGTTTGTTCTGCCTCTTCTCCCAAAGTATCTGGCCTTCCATTTATTTTGCTACTTACATTGGTAGCTCGCATGTAGTCGCAGGTGCATGCCCCTTGGTAATAATAAATGGAAATCGGTCTCTCAAGGTCTCCTTGTTTCCATTTGTCCCCCCTCCATGACAGTTCTGTAATTATTAATTTATCCATTCCTGGACCCAAGTGTGTGCTTAGAACCTTTCCAGAATTAAAACCTCAATCTGCACTCATTTCAGTTTCCTGGAATTAGAAAGGTATCACTGCCGGGCGTGGTGGTGCGCACGCCTTTAATCCCAGCACTGGGAGGCAGAGGTAGGTGGGTCTCTGTGGGTTCCAGGCCAGCCTGGTCTACAGAGCGAGCTCCAGGACGCATGGTACTAAAAGGGAGACCCTGCCTCAAAAAATACCAAAAAAAAAAGGGTAAAACTAAAAAGAAAAGAAAAAAAAAGAAGTGTATTGCTGTCTAATTCCAGATGCAGCAGTGGAAAAAAGTATCAGAGCTCATTTCCTCGAAACCATGGCTACTTTTGTGTCTCAAACCTGCCAGGGATGGGCCTCCTTTGAAAATGGGTGTCACTGGGTGTGGTGGCGCACACCTATAATCCTAGCACTTGGGAGGCAGAGGCAGGCAGATCTTTGTGAGTTCAAGGCCAGCCTTGTCTACAGAGCGAGTTCCAGGCCAGCTGGGGCTACAGGGAGACCCTGTCCTGAAAAAGACAAAAAAACCCCACAAAAAACCCCAACAAAAACCCCAACAAAAAATGAGTGTCTAGTAACACTCGTCTTTAGTGCTGGAGTCTCCTCCCCAGGAAAACTGAGTTCAGGGTCACTCTGGTTAGAGTTCATGAGGGCTGAGGTGGCTTAAGATGCTTTTTTTTTTGGGCTGGAGAGATAGCCTAGCGGTTGAGAGCGCCGACGCTCTTGCAGAGGACCCAGGTTCGATCCCCAGCGCCCACATGGCGGCTAAGAACCGTCTGTAACTCCAATTCCAGGAGAACTCCAGTTCCAGGGGAATCCGAGACCCTCTTCTGACCTCCGCGGCATTGCACGACACGGGTGCACAGACCTGCATGCAGACAGTACATTCATACACATACAAAAATAAAAAAAATAAAAAAAAAGTAAGTCATAATATCAAGCAGATCATCAGATAAAGGAAGAAAACAGATATATAAGCTAAAAGTTAAAATATAATCTGGCACCTTCAGATCTGGACATGTCCATGGGTGAATGGAAAAATAGAACTTCTTGGGGGTGCAGGTGATGGNCCCCTACCCCCCCCTCCCCCCTCCCTCTCTCTTGTCTTCCTTCCTTCCTTTCCTTCCTTTCCTGTCTTAGCCTGGAACTTGCTATGTAGACCAGGCTGGCTTTCAACTCTGAGATATCCGCCTGCTTCTGCCTCCCAAGTGCTGGAATTAAAGGTGTGCAACACCACGCCTGGCTAGATTTTCTAATGAACATCTGCTGCTTGAAATCTTGTGCATTGTATTATGAATATTCCTTGGTACAGAGGATGCCACAGAGCCTGGGCGAGACCTGCCTCAAGTTGCCCACCCCGAGTCCACCAGGGGCAGCTCATCCAGTATTGCAGGTGCACGGAGTTTGGCTCCCAGCCTAACTCTGCTTGCTTTTCTCAAGGTTCTTGTTCCTGTTCTGTCGTTGTTGTGTTCCTCCTCCTCCTCTTCCTCCTCGTTTTCTTCCTCTTCCTCTCCTCTCTTCTCCCTCCCCCTCTCCTCTATGTGTCTCTGTGTCTGTCTCTCAGTGTTTTCATGTGTGCATGCTTGTGTGCATGTGTGCATGCTTGTGTGCGTGCAGGTACATATGCATGTGGAGGCTGAAGGGTAATCTCAGGTGTCTTCCTTAGGCACTGTCCCGGCTTGTTTTTTGAGACAGGGACTCACACTGGCCTGAGATTACCACTTTGGCTAGACCAGCTTGTCTCTACCTCCTCAGCACTGTGGTTATGAGTGTACTACCACATCTTGCTTTAAAAAAAAAAAAGTAGAGCCAGGCATGGTGGCACATGCCTTTAATACCAGTCCTTGGGAGACAGGCGAATCTCTGAGTTTAAGGCCAGTCTGGTCTACATTGGGAGTTCCAGACTAGCTGAGGCTACAGGGAGACCCTGTCTCAAAAAGACCAAAAATATTGTGGGTTCTGGGGGATTGAACTTAAGTCCTTGTTGCCTGCAAGGCAAGCACTTTACTGTCCGAGCCTTCTCCCCAGCCTCTTATCAAGGCTTCTTTCTGCCCATTCCCAGTTCATCTATATAGGAAGGAGATAGAAGTTTCCTTTGGGAGTCTGAAGGAAGTCAGCCTCAGTCTTCAGACATGTGAGGTAACACAGTCTTCCCAGTGAGGGCCGCACTTAGCCTGTACAGGAAACTACATGCTAGACTTTAGAAGCCACTTTCTAGACTATATTTTTAGGGAAACAACAACAACCCACTGACAAAGCCTTATTGAAGTTTGACCCCTTAGTCTAAATTAGGCTTTTGGGGGCTGGAGAGATGGCTTAGTGGTTAAGAGCACTGACTACTCTTGCAGAGGACTTGGGTTTGATTCCTGTCCAAAACTCCAGCTTTTCTGACTCCATGGACATTGCATGACATGGGTGCACTTATACACATGTAGGCAATACACCCATATACGTAAAATAAAAATTATAAAAAATGAGGCTCTTGTCTCCTTAGTAGTACTAGTGACTCCAGAGAAAGATATCTGTCAGGTGCTGTGTCAGTGATGGAAAACAAGGAACTGGTGGTAGTGGTGCCCCTGGTTCTGGGGACTGCCAGGCTGCTCCCAGAAACTCATGCACTCCAGAATGCCCTGTCATAGCAATGGACCACATTCCTTGAAGTGGAGCAGTTACCCTGTAGAGAAGCATTCTGCATATTTCTCATGGTCTTGGTGTTTAGGCTGTGACTGAGTAGAGTGGTTGGGAGCCAGGGCTTATTGAATAGAAGCGTACCAGTGGGTGTCCTGTCAGTCCTGTGTAGGAGTTGATGGAGACTGATTGCTTGTCCCCCTGTCATCTGTCTTCACTAGCTTTGAGCTCCTCTGGAGGGACAGAGCAGGCGTCTCACCTGCACAGCACAAGAGAGGAGGAAGAGGTTCAGCAGCAAGGCTGGCCTGCTCCTGGTGTGCACTGCCTTCACTGGGGACTCCAGGCATTTGGTGGATGGAAGTGTGTTTTGCTCATCTCTGGCCTACATGAACTGAGGAACAGGACTGAAAAGCCACCTTGACAGCTGGGCTGTTTTGCCAAGAGCTGTGTGTGGGAGCATGTTAGGTGCACTGTTGCTCAGATAGTGCTTTTGATCACTCATTATAGAGACCCCAAGTCTCACTGGCCTGTGCGAAAGTGGGTTTTAGTTTGAGACAGTTTGGGGCCCAGTCTCCTACCATTTGGGTACTTTGATCCCCCTCCCTCCCCAAGTCTGCCACTCTGCCCAATCTCCAGCCCAGGAAGCATTTCTTGACTCTTTTCACCCCTGATGGTTTTTGGTGACAGCTCTCATCTGTGCTTATGTCTGTCTCTGCCATTCAATGCCATGTTTGCGGTTTGTCTGTTGCTCCCCCCCACTGCCACCCTACCATGCCTTCAAGCTCTCGGAGGGGAAGGGTCAGGGGTCAGGAATCACCTCTCACTTCCCATACTTTAGTTCAGTGCTCTTTGAATTACAGTGTCCTCTTCACGATGTTGCAGACATTTATTTTTTTTTTTTAATTTTTTTTTTTTATTTATTTCCGTATGTGTATGAGTGTATTGTCTACATGCAAGTCTGTGCACCCGTGACGTGCAATGCCGCGGAGGTCAGAAGAGGGCGTCGGACTCCCCTGGAACTGGAGCTCTCCTGGAATTGGAGTTTCAGACGGCTCTCGGCCGCCATGTGGGTGCTGGGGATCGAACCCGGGTCCTCTGCAAGAGCGGTCGGCGCTCTTAACCGCTAGGCCATCGCTCCAGCCCAGTTGTTGCAGACATTTAATACCTATCCTACCGAGGCCATCATGTGCTGGCATAACCCACAGGAGGAGCAAAGCATCACCTGTCTTTCTGGGAATCATGGGTCCCTGCTGCTTCCCAGCATCAAGAGAAACTGTCACATCCAGTAGTGCTAGCCCAGGAAAGCATTGCAATCCAAAATTCGACCTGTGCTTTCTGCTGACTGTGTCAGTATTGGCTTTTACACAATATAAGTGAGAGACTGTCAGCACCTTGCCCAGTACTGGGCACCCTGAGAGTGTTTAGTAATTGTTGTTAAGTGAATATATAAATCAAAGCAATGTGCAGGGGGTAAGTAGCATGGATGCTAGATTGACAGCTAGGCCTCTGCCTGCATGTGTTGATCTCCTGTCCCATGCCAGTTCTGTGTGCATGTGTGGACTGCTTGTCTCATGCCAGACCTGTGTGCATGTGTGGACTGCCTGTCCCATGCCAGGCCTGTGTGCATGTGTGGACTGCCTGTCCCATGCCAGACCTGTGTGCATGTGTGGACTGCCTGTCCCACGCCAGACCTGTGTGCATGTGTGGACTGCCTGTCCCACGCCAGACCTGTGTGCATGTGTGGACTGCCTGTCCCACGCCAGATCTGTGTGCATGTGTGGACTGCCTGTCCCACGCCAGACCTGTGTGCATGTGTGGACTGCCTGTCCCACGCCAGACCTGTGTGCATGTGTGGACTGCCTGTCCCATGCCAGACCTGTGTGCATGTGTGGACTGCCTACCCCACGCCAGGCCTGTGTGCATGTGTGGACTGCCTACCCCACGCCAGGCCTGTGTGCATGTGTGGACTGCCTGTCCCATGCCAGACCTCTGCTAGTGCTTGAACTTCATCATTCTCACCATGTCTCTGCGGGGAGGTGCTATTGTGTCCATCAGGAGGAATTCCTGATGAGGAGTGGAGAAACTGTCCAGGCAATAGGATTAGGTACTGATGAAGCTATGAAACCAATCTGGCCAAGAACCACTTACTTTTTAAGGCCAAAGATGGATTGATAGCCCCTGAAGGAAACTGAGAAGTGCGTTAGAAATTACTAGGAAAACAAAAGAAAGCAGGAAGGTCAGTGTTGAGCCACAGAGGTTTCTTGTTGATAAGCGAATTACTATTTGTTGTCCCAGAGAGGATAGTTATAAGACTGCTGCTGAGATGGTGGGAGGGGCCAAGGAAGGTCAGCCTCCTCTAGGACAATTCCTGGAGCAGGAGAAGTCCTGTGGTGACACAGGAAGTTGATGGTTATTAACCTGGTCTGGGCTTCTGAGAATCCTTGATGGGAGGGAAGAAGCTGTGGGATTGAGGTTGAGAATGTTGCTTGTGCTGAGACCAGGCTGCCAGGCTTGATGTCCTCTGCCTGGAAAATGGCCTGCCAGGCTGTGGGGGTAGATTGATGAATGTGTTCTGTGAGAAAAGGACCACCAGACTGGACTTGACCATGGGAGGCCAAGGCAGCAAACCCTTCAGAAAGAGTCCCACTACTTGGATGCAGGGTTCAACTCCAGACTCCAGCCCTGTGGGTCTTGTAAGTGTATTATCATACCTTTGAGAAATGGCCCGCGGCACCAGGACTTGTTGGACTACTGTGTCCTGTGGGCTGGGAGGAGCTTCTGTAGTCTGCTGCTGCCTCAGTGCCCTCAGCAGCTCTAAGAGGAAGTATAGCCACATCTCTGTGTAGGCACCAGAGTTGGGGAGGAGGGTAGTTTAGTCTGTTACTAGGTACACAGCTGGCACAACAAGACTTGTACCCACCCCAAGCCCCACATTCTCGGTTCAGATCATGCCAAGCTGCCTCTGTGCCTAGCACTAGTCTAATAATCAGAATAAGGAGTACCAGTAGCAAGCTGCCCTGTGCTTCGATGAGAAGCTCAGTACCACAGACTCTGGAAAGTTCCTGAACAAAGACCTGAGAGTGATCTTCAGCTTCTAGTATGCTGTCTCTAACTCAGTAGTGATTTCCCACCCTGCCTTCCTGACTACTGACTTGCATGCAGATCCTGTGGATGTGACACAGGGCTGCAGTGTGGGATGCTGGACTCAATGTCCCTGTTGATCTGGGTGGACAGTGGCTCTGCAAAGGTCTTGCGTGACTCCTCCGGTGTCTCTTCTCAGCTACCTGTCCTTCTCTGCCACAGGCAGTCATGAGGGGAGTAACGTGTGTTTAGCTGTACTTCGACTAGGCCCCCTGGAGCTGGGCAGCCCCTCCTCTCTGGGCTTAATTTCTCTTGAGGCCTACAGAGCACCCATGCATTAGTCTGATTAAATACTCATTTTCTTACCCCAAAGGTGGAACTTAGAATATATCTTTTTGCTTCTTTACAGATAAGCAAGCATCATTCACAGAAGTGACCCACAGTGTAGAACGTGATGATTACAGCAAACTTGCCACATGGCCCCCTTGGCCTGTGGAGCCCTGCATCCCATGATGGGGCTGGTGTGACAGGGTAGCTGCTGGGTCTCTCTGGTTTCTAGACATCTCTGGATAGGGGTTTTTGGCAGGCCTTTTTTTTCTTTTTTGCCTCTGAATCAATCAACGAACAGGCCACTTTTGCTGAAGGAACCCATGCACAGCACCACAGTACATGGCACTGACATGGACCAAAAGCAGGATGAGACCTTTCAGACTCATCATTATATCATCACTGAAGGCAGGACTTTATAGAAAGCATAGTGTCCACTGTCACCTCTCGGCTCTGAGTCAGTGTCCTGGGCAGCTTTCTGTGGAAGGTTCCAACGTGAGCTCCTGAAGGTCTGATGGCCTGATGAAAGAAACCTCATGCTAATAGAAACTAGTGCTTCTTCTGATGGGGCAACAGTGTACACACACACACACACACACACACACACACACACACACACACACAAACACAAACTGTTTACAAAGATGCCTAGAGCCTGGAATGCTGAGGAGATTGCTGCATGCTCACTCCCTTCAGGGAGGTGGTGGCCTGCCTGAGCAGAGTTTGTTGTTAAGGTCTTTAAGATTGTTAAAATGATTGCTGCTGTTCTAGATAACTGTATCCATTTTGAAGTACAAAGCAAGAGAGAAGGTTAGCTCTTTCTTTTATTGGGAAAAAGAAAGTTTTCTCAGTTTATATTATAGACTTCCCTTTGTGTCTCACTGACCAGAATTTTCTTATACCCTTCTGGCTATAAGAAAAGCCTAGAAAGCGTCCTGTAAGGGAGTAGGCGGCAGAAGAGAACAGAGTCTGTGTGGTACAGTGTGGTATGACAGGTTCCCTTGGCAGGAACAGCATCCTTTGGTTTGAATACTGTTAGGCAGCTTTAGATAGGAATGCCTGATGGGTAAGAGGTCTTCGTGGGAGCAGGGCCAGTATCTGAGGGGGGCCTGTGGGGTCCTGCAAGCACTTTCATGTAGGATTAGTAGGTACCTACTTTTTCCCATGAAATATTTGTTTTTCTTTTTGGAAACATGTATTAGTTTTCTTATTGTGACAAAGTGCCTGACAGAAACATCTGAAAGGACAAAAGGCTTGTTTTGCTCATGGTTTCAGGGGACACAGTCCTGCCCGGTGGTGAGGGCAGCTCTGACATTAGCAGCAGGAGCATGTGCAGCAGCTCTTCACATTCTGGTGGATCAGGAAGCAGAGAGCTAGGTCAGTTGGAGGAGGGCATTTTCTTCAGAGGCTTGCCCCCAGTGCCTGTGTTTGACAGCTAGACACCACATCTTCCTAAACAACACCAGACATGTGAGTCTGTAGGCAACATTTCAGATTCCAGTCATAACTTTATACTTTTAAACACCAAAAAAATAGACAGGGACTTATGTAGCCAAGGATGACCCTGGCCTCTTGCCTCTACTCCTGTGTACTGCCATCACATGTTTGTGTGCCATTATGCCTGGAGTATGTGGTGCCTGGGGATCACACTAGTGTTTGCATGTTAGGCAAACATGCTAACAACTGAGCTATATTCACAGGCCTATTTTATTACTAAAAATTAATAAAAGCACAGAAAGTGTACATACGTGTGGGATACTATGTGGTGTTTTGACATGAGATGTATCATAGAATGTTTGAATCAGGGTAACAGCAGCATCCGCTCTGGAGCTGTTTTCACTCCTGCTTTACTCACTCCACAGGCCACTATTTCTAGGGCCTTATAAGGAGAGGGTGCTCGTGGGGCCAGCGCGGCTTTGCAGTGTCTATGTGACTTTGAAAATTCAGCATCTAGAATTTGTTGCTGGGTGAAGCTGGACCAAGGGACTGGACCTGCTCAGCTGTCTATCACTTAGGTTGGTTAGCTCACCAGCTCAGCTGTCCATCACTTAGGGTTGGTTAGCTCACCAGCTCAGCTGTCCATCACTTAGGTTGGTTAGCTCACCAGCTCAGCTGTCCATCACTTAGGGTTGGTTAGCTCACCAGCCCAACTGTCTATCACTTAGGGTTGGTTAGTTTACCAGCTCAGCTGTCTATCACTTAGGGTTGGTTAGATCATCTGCTCAGCTGTCTATCACTTAGGGTTGGTTAGATCACCAGCTCAGCTGTCCATCACTTAGGGTTGGTTAGATCATCTGCTCAGCTGTCTATCACTTAGGGTTGGTTAGATCATCTGCTCAGCTGTCTCTCACTTAGGGTTGGTTAGCTTACCTGCCACCTTTCACCACTGTTGGAGAGCTCAGGGCTCAGCCTGGGGGTTCTGAGATTCTGGGGATGGGCGGGGGGCTGCCACTGCTGGTCTGGACTCTGGGTGCCCAGTCCTGAACCCCAGGCATCTCCATCAGTTGCTCTGTTCTGGAAATGGCAGCCACTTCCCTAACACCTGCTGCTTTGGAGCATCTTGAATCAGAACAAGGGAGGAGACAGATGAGTCTTTGTGAGGTAATGGCTCAATCGCCTGCACAGGACAAGGTGGCTCCCTGTATTGCTAACATCTTTTCTAATGAAATTGTGACCAGGTGCTGAGTCAGTCCTGTTTGTACATGGTTATTAAGGTCCTGCTGTCAGGCAGTGTACTAGGTGGCTGTGTAAGAAATTCTGGAGTAATAGGTTTACTTATGCTCAGGACATAACCATTTAGTGGCACAAGTCCTCAGCTGCTCCAGGGAATGGAAGTATTTGTTCATTTGTTTTGGCAGGGTCTCAGTATGTATGTAGCCCAGGGTGGACTAGAACTCACTCAACAGTCCTCTTGCCTCCCTAGTGTGCAGGGATCACAGGCAGACACTACTATGCCTGGCTTGGAGTAGTTCATCTTGCATAGGTTGGGAGGAATCTGCAGGACAGCTTTGAGAGCAGGTCTTTAATGCTCATTCACTGTAGTATGACTATTCATGTTTCCCCAGAACTCACATGTTGAAACCTAGTGTGGTAGCATTACAAGGTAGGGGTGGGGGCAGGTGACTACATCCCAGGGGTCAGCCACCATGAAAGTGTGGGCAGGTGACTACATCCCAGGGGTCAGCCACCATGAAAGTGTGGGCAGGTGACTACATCCCAGGGGCCAGCCACCATGAAAGTGTGGGCAGGTGACTACATCCCAGGGGTCAGCCACCATGAAAGTGTGGGCAGGTGACTACATCCCAGGGGTCAGCCACCATGAAAGTGTGGGCAGGTGACTACATCCCAGGGGTCAGCCACCATGAAAGTGTGGGCAGGTGACTACATCCCAGGGGTCAGCCACCATGAAAGTGTGGGCAGGTGACTACATCCCAGGGGTCAGCCACCATGAAAGTGTGGGCAGGTGACTACATCCCAGGGGTCAGCCACCATGAAAGTGTGGGCAGGTGACTACATCCCAGGGGTCAGCCACCATGAAAGTGTGGGCAGGTGACTACATCCCAGGGGTCAGCCACCATGAAAGTGTGGGCAGGTGACTACATCCCAGGGGTCAGCCACCATGAAAGTGTGGGCAGGTGACTACATCCCAGGGGTCAGCCACCATGAAAGTGTGGGCAGGTGACTACATCCCAGGGGTCAGCCACCATGAAAGTGTGGGCAGGTGACTACATCCCAGGGGTCAGCCACCATGAAAGTGTGGGCAGGTGACTACATCCCAGGGGTCAGCCACCATGAAAGTGTGGGCAGGTGACTACATCCCAGGGGTCAGCCACCATGAAAGTGTGGGCAGGTGACTACATCCCAGGGGTCAGCCACCATGAAAGTGTGGGCAGGTGACTACATCCCAGGGGTCAGCCACCATGAAAGTGTGGGCAGGTGACTACATCCCAGGGGTCAGCCACCATGAAAGTGTGGGCAGGTGACTACATCCCAGGGGTCAGCCACCATGAAAGTGTGGGCAGGTGACTACATCCCAGGGGTCAGCCACCATGAAAGTGTGGGCAGGTGACTACATCCCAGGGGCCAGCCACCATGAAAGTGTGGGCAGGTGACTACATCCCAGGGGCCAGCCACCATGAAAGTGTGGGCAGGTGACTACATCCCAGGGGCCAGCCACCATGAAAGTGTGGGCAGGTGACTACATCCCAGGGGCCAGCTATCATGAAAGGTATTTTAAAGGAGGCCCTGGGATGGACATGGTGGTGCATGCCTTTCATCCAAGCACTTGGAGGCAGAAGCAGGAGGATCTCTGTGAAATCAAGGCCAGCCCAGTCTACATAGTGAGTTCCAAGTCATTTGGGGCTACAGGGAGACCTGTCTCAAAAAGACCCTGGAGAGCTGGCAATGTGAGGTCAAAGCTATATGGAGCCTTCATAAGGAAGCAGGTTTCCAAACACCAGATTGCTGGTATAGCTGACTGTTGTTCTTAGCTTAGGAGCCCAGCTATGTGCACCAGGCAGAGGGAGCAGGCAGCCGCACAGGGAACTCTCTCTTGCAGGCTGTGCCGAGGCATGTTGGAGATCTCTCTGCATTCGACTCATTACAGCAGCTGGTTGAAGTGCTTTGTTTTGCTCTTGGAAGCACGATGGGCTCTGCATGTTAGGAGATCCAAATGGGTTCCATCACTTCTTGGCCTGTGCTCTGGGTGACTTTTGGACTCCACCACTGTGGGTGTACTTGTTGGTTTTTCTCATTGCTGCAGCAGAACACCTGACAGAAACAACTTAAGGGGGGGAGGTTTATTTTGGATCTCAGTTTTAGTCTGTGACGGTGACGGTGAAGGCATGGCAGCTGAGGAGGCTTTGCCTGTGGCCGTGGGAACTTGTGACATGGCTTGCTTACATCTAGGTGATCTGGAAGAAGAGAGCTGGGCTGCAGCAGAAGTGGATAGGAGATAGGAGTAGAGGGAGGGGTAGCTATCAGCTTCAACACCCCCCCCCTTGAGTCATTTCTGTTAGCTAGGGCATAGTTACCAAAGTTTCACAACCTTCCAAAACAGCACCATCAGCTGGGGTCAAGTGTGCAAACACACCCTGTGGGGGACATTTTACCTCGAAACCACAATAGTGAGCCCTGCTTGCTTCCACTGTGCGTCAGAGAGCTGCTTCTGCTTCCCTTCCAGACTTCGAGGATTGAGGAGGTGGAAGGGTGGTGATGTTAGCCTACTACTTTGGTCTTACAGAGTGCCTTGGTCCATTACCTATCAAATCACCTCCATAACTTTAGAAGTACACAGAAGGTAGCTCGCTCTCCTTTTCCCATCAGGTCACCTCTGTAACTTTGGAGGCACACAGAGGATGCCATCATCCCATTTTAGAACCAGAGAAACCAAGGGTCAGAGAAGGCCAATGGTGCACTTGTGGCTGTACAAGAGGTGCTGCGGTGCAGCCGGGACTTCAGCCTGCCTCATTTGCTTGTGGAGCTTGTGGTCTGTTGAAGGATAATGTGGTTATTTGCTGAAGTGTCAAAGTGTGGGGTTTGCCTGAGCCCTCTCAGTAGCTGGGTGCTTCTAATTAATTGCAGATTATGTGTGTGAGTCAAATTGAAAATTTCCCATCTATAGGATACCATAGCCCGAGGGTGGGAGGAAGCTGTGCAGCGCACTGCCCTAATTATTCACGAGTATTTCACATGCAATTTGTCTTCCTTGCTGTTGGTTAACCCCACCACTCCACCATGCGTGAAGTCCATCACAACAGATACTGACATTGCAGCCCTGGGGCCATGGCAGACTGGCAGCTGTGGTCAAGTTAGGGCCGTTACTTGGCTGGTTGTCTGGCTGCAGAGAAGAGCAGATGGAGGGGGTGCCTGATGCACCACAGCTGTCTGCAGGAGGCAGATGCTGGGATGGCTGCTCTGCTCTTCCCGAGGAATCGTGGTATCCGAGAGCTTGTAGGCTGCTGGGGGGCACTTGGTCCGGCTTGCTCACTCACGGATTGAGCGTCTGAGGCTGAATTGGGCAAACCGTACCTCGCATCTGTACCTCAAGTCCGCATTTGTTACTTGTTGCGGCAGTCTACATCTTTGCTCATAGGCTACTCCTCTCCACCCTCCATTTCTCCCTGCTTGCAGGCCATGTTAACTCCAGTGACCTCCGTGTGCTTCCAAACTGTGGGATATGAGGTGTGACTTGACTGGTTGCAGGTGAAAAACCAGCTTAACTAAAGAATGTTACTCTTTTCCTGACCCCTAAACTTAGAGCACAGGTGGATTTAGACCACTGGACCTTTGGCTTTTGATGGTCTTTGAGTCTCCTTCGCTAAAAATGTGTCCATAACCTGTGACTAAGGGCACTCTGCCCCATGCCTGCTGAGGCTTGTTTCTTTACTGAGAAACTTGAGAATGTGGATTCCAGTAGAGCCACCAGAGATTTCTTTCTGAAATCCTACTGTAGTGTGGGACACACAAACACACACAGACACACACAGACACACAGATTATAAACACACATAGACACAAACAGACACACATACATACACACACAGTTGGGGTTGTGGTTTCCTCTGTCAAATGGCCTGTGTTCCAATCCTGATCCTTTGTGACCTTGGGATATCACTTCATGCATCCCAGTGTTCTTACCTGTAGAGTGGGTTGATCCTAACCCCTGCTTCAGGAGGTGATTTGGAGGTTTTCCTGAGGTAATTGACACTGAGTGTCACCCAGTGCCTGGCATATGGCACACACTCTCCTGGCAGTTATTTTTTTAAAAAATTTTTAAATTTTATTTTATTTATTTCTGTATGTGTATGAATGTACTGTCTGCATGCAAGTTTGTGCACCCGTGTTGTGCAATGCCGCAGAGGTCAGAACAGGGTCTCGGATTCCCCTGGAACTGGAGTTCTCCTGGAATTGGAGTTTCAGACGGTTCTCGGCCGCCATGTGGGTGCTGGGGATCGAACCCGGGTCCTCTGTAAGAGTGGTCGGCGCTCTTAACCGCTAGGCCATCTCTCCAGCCCTGCTGGCAGTTAATAAAGGCACCTGACTTTCATGGTTGTTCCCTCTGTTGAAGGGATACCGCCACCACCAGGAAGTAAGGAACTTTCTGGTTTTTTCACCTCAGCAGATCCAGACCTTTCCTTCAAAGGTGAGATTGGTGAGAAATTGCCATGTGCAGAGGAAGCCGCGGCTTAACTGAACGCCAAGGCCTTCCTCCATCTCTTCTTTCCTTTGCATGCTCAGCACTCATGTTGTACCTGTTGTCTCTGCTGGGAGCTCTGTGTCTCTTTTATTTTTTTTATTTTTTATTTTTTCACATAAATTTATTTATTTATTTTTAACAAATCTAGATCCATGTTCCCGCTCATTCCCCCACCCCACCAGAGCTCGTGCATTCTGCCAAACATGCTTTCCATCTCTTAGTCTTTCTCAATATTTTCCATGGGGAAGTTGACTGTTTTGAGCAGAAGTTCACTGTTTCAGTCAGTTCTTTGATGCAGTATTTTCTGTTGTTGTTGTTGTTTCCAAAATGCATTATGCCCAACTGCTTTGTACAAAAGCTCAGGGGGCCCACAAAAGAAATACTTACAAGCTGGGTAATTGCACTAGCATCCACAGATGAGTATAATACCGTGCATCGGGTTTTTCTGGGACTGTGTTACTTCAATCACTCAGCATGATGTCCTCTACTCCAGCCCATTTTCCTGCAAAGCTCGTGATGTCGTCTTTCTTTTACTTTAACTGCTGCATAGAATTCCAATGTATACATGTACCACATTTTGCTCTATCCTCTCAGGTGAGGGGCAGTTAGGTTGGTTCCACCAGGCTCCTTGCATTGTGAAAGATGAGCATGCAATAAACATGGCCGTGCATGTATCTCTGTGGTGCGTAGAGTCTTGAGGGTACATGCGCGAGGAGTGGTATGGCTGGGTCGGTGTGGCAAGTTCATTCCAAGTCTTCCAAGGGTTCTCCACACTGCTTTTCCCATAGTGGCTGTAACGAGTTTACATTCCCACCAGCAGTGGAGGAGTGTTCCCCTTTCCCCACAACCTCTCCAGCATCTTGAGTATCATTGTTTTCTTGATCCTAGCCAGTCTAATTGGAGTAAGATGATATCTTAAGTGGTTTTCATTTGCATTTCCTTCAATGATTCAGTGATGTTGAGCCATTTCTTAAGGTGTTTCTCAAACATTCTAATTCCTCGCTTGTGAAGTCTCTGTTCAGTTCTTTGCTCCATCTATTGAGCGGGTCGTTGTTTTCTTTTTTCTTGTTTTTGAGTAGTTTAGATATTCTGGAAATCATGCTTTGTCCAGATGTTCTCGGCAGTGAAGGTTTCCTCCCATTCTGTGGGATTTCTCTCACTTCCTTGAGGTTTCTTTTGATGTACACAAGCTTTTTGAGTTGATGAGTCCCATTTGTCAATTGTCACGCTTAATATCCTTGTGGCACTGGTTGCTGTCTGATTTAGGAAGTCTTTTTCCTATGCTATGTTCTTGTAGTCGCTGCTCACTTTTTTTTTCTTCTATCACCTTCAGAGTTTGGGTTTCACTGTTGAGGTCTTTAATAATCCATCTGCAGTTGACTTTGTACAGGGGAGAGGTAGGGTTTAATTTCATTCTTCTACAAGTGTGATCTCCAGTTTTTCCAACACCACTTGCTGAAGATGCTGTCTTTTCTCAATGTGGTCTTCTGGCCCCCTTGTCAAATATGAGATGTGCTGAAATGGTATGTGCTCAATTTTGGATCTCTCGGTTTTTGTTCCATTGGTCAACAGGTCTGTTTTTGTGCCAGTACCCAGGCTGTTTTTAAATGACTATGCCCTGTAGTATAGTTAAAATCTGGTATAGAGATCCTCCTTGTCCGTAATCTTTTCACTCAGGATTGATTTAAGCTATTCGGCGGTCTTGTTTTTCCAAAAGAATTTAACGAACTTTTGTGCCAAGCCCGCTGAAGAAACTCTTGGGGATTTTGATTGGGATTGCATTAAATCTTACAAAGAGTTTTGGTAAAATGGACATTTTTACAAAGGTTAACTTTTCCCCCAATCCATGAGCATGGGGAGGTTTTTTCCATCTTCTAGTATCTTCCAATTTCTTTTCTTTAAGGTTTAAAATTTTTTTGTGGAGGTCTTTGGTATCTTTGGGTAGTTGGTCTCTAGGTATCTTATTGTTTTTTGAGGCTTTGTGAGTGGAAGGTCCTTTGGATTCTTTCTTCACAGTTGCTTGTTGTTTGGTGTAAAGAAGGCCATTGATTTCTAAGGTTAATTTTGTATCCTCAACTTTGCTGAAGCTGTTAATCGTTTTCTCGGAGTTTTCTGGTGGAGTTTTTTAGCATCCCTTAAGTAAACAATCATATCATCAGCAAATAGGGATAGGTTTGACTCCTCTTTTCCAATAGTACTCCTTAATATGCTTTTCTTGTCTTATTGCTCAGCAAGTGTTTCAAGCACTATGTTGAAGAGGAGTGGTGATAGGGGGCATGCCTTTGGGGTTCCTACCTTTAAAGGGAAGGTTTTCTGTCATTTTCCCATTTAGGATGTATTGGCTGTGGGGTTTCCCTGTATATGGCTTGATACATTGAGGAAGATCCCTCCAATCCAATTCCCTTCTAGGACTTTAAGCAGGAAGGGATGCTGGATTTTTGTCAAAGGCTTTTTCAGCATCAATTGAGAAGATGGTGTGGTTTTTGTCTTTGATTCCGTTTATGTGTTTGATGAATGTTTATTGATTTTCGTATGTTGAGACCCATCCCTGCATCTCTGGTTATGAATCCAACGCTGTCAGTATGGCGTGATCTTCTTGATGTGTGGTCTGTATGCGATTTGCCAGTATCTATCTGTTTAGAATTTTGGCATCTGTGTTTCATTAGGGAGAGGGGTCTATAATTCTCCTTTTTAGTGGATCTTTGCCGGTTTGGGTAATAGAGGATGATGTTGGCTTCGTAGAAGGAATTGGGGAGAATTACCTCTGATTTTATCGGTTCTAACAGTTCCTAGGAAATACAATGGTTGTAGGCTCTTTTTGCGAGATGTGTTTCGTATAGCAATCTTGCGTGTGGAAACCGTCCTGGGGCCCTAGGCTCTTTATTTGTAGTTGGCGGAGGCTTTCTTACGTCTGTGCAAAAATCCCTCTATTTCTGATAATTATAGTGGGGTCTGGTTGTAAGTGCTGTGTCTCCTAGCTTGGCACAGAGCTTTGGTGACTCCCCAGGATTTCAGATAGTATCATGCCATTTATCAGTAGATTTTCAAATCAACTTGAATATGGTTCTTTAATCATTCCCATACGTAAGTTTTCTTGATCAGGTTTTCCTTGTCCTGTTGGGATAATATCCCTCTTTCTCTCACAGATTGTATTTGAATTATGGAGTCTGTCCTTCTTTCTTTTTGTTAACTGGGCTAGAGGTCTGGTTTCTTGTTGTATTCTTTCCAAAGAACCAACTTTTGGCTTCAATTGATTTTTTGTATTGTTTTTCTTTTGTTTCGTTTCAAGTGATTTCTGCTCTGGTTTTTGTTCTTTCTTCCTGTCTGTTGCGTTTAGGGTTCATCTTTGTTTGCCTCTCAAGGGCTTTTAGCTGTAGTGTTAAATCAGCTCAACTTGGCTCGTTGTTTTTTTCTAATGTAGGCACCCGGGCTATAAATTTCCCCTCTTAGGACTGCCTTTTAAGTGTAATCCCCATAGGTGTGTGTGTGTGTTGTATTGGTCATTGTCTTCAGTTCCAGGAATGTTTTGGGGAATTTCTAGGTGGGTCGGGTCGTTATGCTGTGGCGTGGTCGGGGCATGTGGAGGGCCCAGTGTGAAGGTTATTCAATAGTGTGTTGGGTTTAGTCTACATGGGTGTTTCTTGATTGTAGGAGGGGACATAGTGGGGATGGTGTGTGTAGTTGAGAGAGCTAATCGAAGGTTGCAGAGCTGTGGTCCTGACAAGGGATGCTGAAATTAGGGTTGGGGGGTTCAATCTTTGTTTGTATGTTGTGTAAGTGGGGGTTTGCTGCTGTGGGTAGACCGAGGGCAGAGGAGGTGTGGGTGCGGAGATTTTGGAGAAATGTGCCGGTCAGGGGGTGCTTGAGGTAGAAAGGGGGTCAGGTATTGCGCAGGGGAGGAGAGGGAGGTGGAGATTAGGAGGGGAAGTGTTGTGGATAGAGGATCTAAGAATGAGGGGAGTCCAGTTTGGTGTAGCAGGTATGCGTGTCAGGGAGAAAAGGGAGAAAGGGGGGGATTCAGATGTCCGGAGCATCGCGGTTTATGTATGGTGTTGTCAAATGGTTGACCTATCAAAAGACTCAGTGAGTGGATGGAAGTGTTGAAGGTCCACCAGCAGAAAGGAGTGGATGCTGGAAGGTAGAGGTCCGTGTGACTTGTGGTCATGGAGAATTGTCTTTATAAATTTTGGTGAACCAGAGTTTGGGGCATATGTTTTCATAATTGTGAAATCTTATTTCTGGATTGTTCTTTGATAAAATGTAATGGCCCTCTTTTGGGTCTTCAAGTTCTGAATTGTGGCTGTTTAACTTGAATTAGATTGTTATGCCGATATAAAAGAGCAACAGGTCAGGCCGTGCTTCATTTTTGGGTACCATATGGTGGGGCTTCAGGAATAGTTATTTCCGAGCCCTTCAGGGCGGTTAAAGTGTGACGCCCAGTCGCGTGAAGGTAACAGATGTGGGTTATCACGTGTAGACGGCATAATGCGAATCGATTCCTAGGTTTCCTAATCCAGTCATGCGCGCGGCAAGGGGCGTTTTCTTTTGATTGGGAAGTAGATCCATTAATAGTTAAGGGTAGTATAAGAGGAGGAGGGGGGGGAAAGGGGGAGAGGCGTGAGAAGGGTTTGATGGTGTGCTGGGGAGATTCCTTTGCCTTATGGATACCTCTGCGTTTTTTGATTTAGGGACATCTTTCGTACTGTGGCGTGGGCAGTTAGTGGCTTGTTGTGAGGTGTATGGAGGAGGTGTCCTCCCGTTGGTAGGTGGGTGGGGGGGCGGGGGTTGTGGGGTGTTGGCTGACCGGTGGTCTTTCTTCTGTCGTTTGAATGCTTCAAGTATTCCTGAAGGTTTGGTTTGTTCCGGCGCATGTAGTCTTCAATTGTGTTTATGATTGTATGGAGAATTTTGCCTCTACTCCTTCCACACGATAGATTGAACATTTTGTGCTGGGTTAGGAGTAACGCTGGGGCGGCAAGTCGAAGCAGTTGTCCACCTAAACACTGGAAAGCGATTTGTGCTCCAGTGTGATTCTCTGGGATGCATGTGGCTTGGCCGTGCACTCGGTTTGGCACAGTAAGAAGTCGCCGGTGTTATTCGATAGGGTTCCCCCCCACTTAAGGTCACAGTGTTGGTGTTTTCTTTTCTCTTTGTCGCTTAAAGGAAGGAGAGATGTTGTCTTTGTTTTGGGTGTGTCTAGCAAGTGGATTTACACCCGTGTGGAAGTGAGTGTGGCGTGAAATGTGTCTTTTCTGACGTACGTTTATGTATTGGAGTTCTGTGAGCTGTGCGGGTATTAGTTTTGTAGGGGTTTGGCGGACCCTTTTTGGTAGTTTGGGGAATGGTGTGTTCATCTATATATCTGTTGAAGATCTGACCAGTACCATTCTCTGGGGATTCGTCTCCTTCCTCTAGTCCTAGGATGTGGAAGGTGTTGATACTTTTCATAGTGTCCAACAGCGGTGCGGCTGGTGGGGTTGGGGTGCTGTGGGGTTTTGGTGTATGGGGTGAGGAGAGTTTTCAAATCTTGCCCAGGGAGGCTGTGGGAAGTGTGGGACGTAGTTAGTGTGGTTCTGTGGTTGAGTCCGGTCGACAGGGTCTGATAGTTCGTGTGTGGTGTGTCCGCTTCCTCCAATGTCTGCTTCTGAGGGCGGTTTGGTGGGTGGTTCAGTGCGCTGTTCCTTCCCCTCTTGTCAAGTGGAGTGAGGGTGTTTGGATGTTCGGCGGTGGGTCCTTGTGTGTCCCTTTCCTCTTCTGATTTCTTAGTGTTTCTATTTCTTTTAGGAGCTTCTCGATCTCTTTTTGTACTCTTTTGTTTGACTGGTTGGTTTTTTTTCTTTTTCATACAGGGTCTGTTCAGTGTTTCTACTTCCTTCCGTAGCTTGTCATGGTGCTCTCTCTCTCTCTCTTTTTTTTTTTTTTTTTTTTTTTTTTTTTTTTTCTCTTTTCTTAGTTCTTTATGGATTCTTGTAGTTCTGTAGTATGTTCACAATGTGGTTGTTCTGTTCGAATTTCTGGTGTCCTGGGCATCGCCCGGAGGATCGCGCACTAGGCAGGAGGTCTTTTCCAGCATAGGGGTATGTAAAGGCGTGGCGGGTGGAGTTATCCCTGCCCGACGTTGGTCGGCAGATGGATAGTCATCTTCTTCGGTATCCTGGCATAGTGAGGCTTCTCATTGCCTGTATCCAATGGAGGCCAAGAGTGGGGCCGGACGGTGCCCGTGTTGCTTGGAGAGCGGTTGCTTTGACTGTGCGGGCGCCTGTCAGAGTGCTTCGGGTTCTAGAGAGGTGGCGTCGGAGGAACTGTCGGGGACGGTGTGGGGTGGGTAGTCAGGGGGTGATGGGTGGGGAGTATTGTGAACACTCTTCGATGGGGCCCACAGAGGTGCCCCGAGCAAACACAGTGACGCATGGGGCTCAAAGGAGCATCTCAAAATCGTCAAGAGTCACACAATGCCTGGGACCTTTAATAACCAGCTGGGAGATACTCCGCCCCCCACGTACCACTAGGATCAATCAACCAAAACCGCCAAGCACACCTTTAATCCAGCTGGAGTTATAACTCCAACCACCACGGGGCGAACAAACAGGCCAATGCAAAACAACACGACAGCAGGTGGACCCAAAGGAGTGCAAGCGAAGGTCAGCTGCGCCAGGACGACCCAGTCCTAAAGCTGTCCCCCTCTCCTGCCGCGGGCTCAAGGATGATCTCGAAATCTCAAGAGTCACACAAGCGTGCCTTAATACCGACTGGGGAGGATAACTTCGCCCCCACAGCCAACAGATCTAATCAAGCCAAAGATCCCACCTTAATCCCAGCTGGGAGGATAACCCAACCTCAGCCAGCACAAAGCCAAGCAAACCAGAGACAGCAGGACCAAAAGGGATCAACAATCAGCTCGCCAAGACACCCAGTTCCTACCTGTCGCCCTCCACCTCTTCCTGCGCTTGGTCAGAGATCTCGTGTGTCTCTTTTAATATTGTAGCCCTGGTGTGGATGCTTCACTTCCCATGAGCACACCTGAGACGAGGCTGGGAGAGTTAGGAGGCTTGCCTGAGCATTGGGCTATGTCTTAGCCAGCTCTCCCTTATGTTGACACAGTACATGAGACAATTACTTAAGAAAGGGGGATCAAGGAGATGGTTTACTCAATAAAGTGTTTGCTGCGCAAGCATAGGACCTACATTCAGATCCCCAGCACCCATGTAAGTGCCAGGCAGAGTGGCACAGGTCTGTAATCACAGTACTGGGGAGACAAAGATGGGCAGATCTCTGGAACTCACTGGCTGACCAGTCTAGCTGAATCAGTAACTCCAGGTTCAGTGAGAGATCTTGTTTCAGACCATAGGTGGAATTCAATCGAGGATACCTGATGTCCATGTGCATATGTGCACACTTGTACACAGATACATGCACACACATATGCACCTGCACACAGCTGTACACGTGTGTACACACCCACCAGAACATGCACATATAAATATATACACCAAATATATATTTTTTTTTATTTTTTATTTATTTATTTATATTTGGTTTGTCTTTTTTTTGAGACAGGGTCTCCCTGTAGCCCCAGCTGTCCTGGAACTTGTCCTGTGTAGGACCCAGGCTGGCCTGAACTCACAAAGATCTGGCCCTTCTCTCTGCCTAGCCGAAGTGCTGGATATAAAGGCGTGCGCCACAATATCCAGCCGTCCGGCTTTTTAACACTTTTTTTTTTTTTTTTTTTGCCAAATATATATTTTTAAAAAGAGAATGTAGAAGTTTCTCAGGAAGCTGCAAGTTGCTTTTGTCCTGTGCCTACTGATTTTTTTGCATTTTCCATTCTGTTCCCACAGGTTCCTCAAACTTCCAGATTCTGACTTATGTAGATATAGTTGTTTTCAAACTGGGAGGGCCAGGATTTCATTAGACTTCTAGTTTTTCAAAGACAGGGGACAGTTGAAAGAGTTGCAGGAGCTGCAGGGTTGTGGGTGAGGTGGGATAGACCATGCTAAGCCTGGGGTGAACTTGTTTATGTCAGGAGACAGGCTTCCTAGGCAGCCTGGCCTTGGAGATATTTGCCCTGCCCCTTTCTTGCTGTGTGACCCAGGATCAGTCTCTGCCCTTCTCTGGGCCCCCTGTCTCCCATTTAATATTGATGCTACAGTTATCTGTCTCTCAGTGGGATGAGACTGTGTCTGGAAGCCGTGGGCATAGCTGGGCCTTCAGAAAGCAGCCTGTGCATGCTGACTCCTGGCACTAGGGAGGGGCCTGGGACACTTTTTTCTTTTTCTTCATAACTGAAAAGGAAAATGGATGAATTGAGGGAAGGAGGAGGCAGGAGTGAGAGTCAGAACAAAAAGATGGGATGGGCCTGAGGTTGATTTTTAAGAGTTATATTTTGAAGCTCAGTGTAGTTTATCTTTTCTCTTGGAGATAAAAGAAAGACAGTGGGTAGGCACAGATATAAAAGGATGTTAAGTTAAAGACCGATGGTGTCGGTTAAGTGTATACCCAAAGAAGAACATTTGTTATTTCTGTACACGTGCCCTCACAAGCTTCCTCTTTAAATACAACCAAGTATGGGCCTCAGGGGAGTGTTTGTAAAGGGCTCTTGAAAGTCTGTGTGAAAGATGCTATATAAAGCCAGGGAATATCACATGGCTCTCTGCGTATGTGTGAGTGTGCGTGTACACACATATCCTCCCATCTGGATGTGCTGTGTCTATTCAACATCATCATCTTTTCCTTTTTGGTCAAAAGGAGTATGAGATCAGTTAGCCTACAGGATAATCCCCCAGGGGGCTGAGGATGGGGTGCTTCTCACCTCTCCCTGTGCACTGCAGTACTTTACACAGTTCTCTGTTCAGTATCAGTACTTTGCATGGTAACTCTGGAATCATTTCTCTGAACAGGCCAGCTCTGTGGGCTATGTGTATGTGTCTCCGGTCATGTTTGGGTCCCTGGGTGCTGGGGTGAGTTCTTGCTCTTCTGAGCCTTTAGTGGCCACTGTGAGGGATAAGGGCATGGATGTGCCAGCTCAACCTACTTTAGGTCATGGCAGTGACATGTGGGGATTTGTCACCTTCCCTCTGCCTTCCCTACAGAGTGTATCACATCCCACAGACTCATGATGGCAAACACTGCATTTGGGCCTGAATCCCTGTCAGAGCGGCAGAAAATTACAACTGTGAACCCAGTGGTTAGTGTTCTGGGTGAAGCCTTAAGCTTGCTATTAAAGGCAATTGACATTTCTGCCCAGCCCATTTGACACTCAGTTCCTGGAGCTGAGGGTGAGTTTTAGCAGTGAGCCACAGCCAGCCATTTACTCCTTTGTTAATTCAACTCTTCACCTGACCCTTGATTCATTTACTAGTCTTGAGTGTGTGCTATGGCCAGATGCTATGCTGGTCAGTGGGCTGCTATTCTTTAGAGACGTCCAGATTGGGTGGGGGTGAGGCTTTGGTGTCTGGACCTTTAAAAGAACAGCTATAGCCCACCAGAAAAGGGACCAGTTGATAGCTGTGAGGATGCAGGGCCTGCTCAAGTTCAGAACATGAGGGCTTTAGAGAGGGGTGTTGGGACTTCCACATGCCTGGCAGCTGAGAAGGCTCTGCTGCATGACTGCCCTGCTCCCTGAGGCTGCATGATCTCTGCAAGTCAGCCTGCCCCCCTGCTCCTGCCCCCTTGGCTAACCTCCTGGCTCCTTTGCTGTGAGGGCCTCTGTTAGCACTCAAAGGCCTCAAGGAAATCATGTCTGCAGTTTTGGTTCCTCTGTGGTTCTGCCCAGTGAGGTAGGCTCTGACACTTGTGTGACATTTCAGGCACTTGCCGCCTAGTCTAACTTTATATACTCTCTGTTTTCACTGGTGCCTCTATGTGCTGGGCCTTTGTCATGCACTTGTCCCTATTTAGGTCTCCATACCTGCTGATAAAGGAACCACAGCAAACTGCCCCTGGCTGGGCTTAATTTTTCCTTTGAAGAGGGCGATGCTAAATTGGCCTTTTGGCAGATGGGCTTTTAGGACTTGGACCTTGAGGACTGGCTTAGAACTAGATGCCCTTTGGCTAGATGCATCTGTTTCTACCTATTTTTATTTCTCTAATCAGAGATAATTGCCCATCCATTTCTAGAAGATTCTGTAGGATTGACTCAGTTGGAGTCAGCTATTACCTATGTTTCTCTGGGTGTGGGTGGGCAGGGCGGGGCCTCTGAGAACAGAGTCTGTGAGCTGGATTGGGAATAAGAGGAAGCAGGCCTGTGATTCTCAAGTCTGCCACGGCCAGAGGGCAAAGATAAACCAGGGAAGGCACCCTAGAGGAAGCCTGGAGAGCAGCTGTGAGGTGGGATCTGGACTGGCCTTTCAGGAACCTGTGCTAAAGCACAGAGGCAGTAGAAGAGAGCAGCTTTCGTGTAGTTGGAGAAGGGGGAAGACAGGGATGGAGGACCAAAGTACTGGATAGAGACCTGAGTGATTGGGGGCCGTTGTTCACCTGGTCTGGGGGCTGTGGATTCATTGGGAGTGGAAGAGGTGTCTAAGCTCTGGGAATGGATGCCATTATCTCAGGGGTCTCAAGTAGAGGAAAAGGGTCTTTGGCAGGAGTAGAGCAGGGACAGTTTGAGGGACCAAAGGGCAGGATCGAGGAAGGGATACAGGGCACCCAGGCAATAGCTGCTCGCTCACTCTTTCCTTCTTATCAAAATTCCTTTCTGGTTTCTTTTTTGGTATGGCCAGTGGCCCATGGTGATTAACCCAGCATCAGGGCCACATACACAGCTTCAGAGGGCTCCCTCCATCTCTCATTGGGAGAAGCAGGGGTGAGGTGGGGAGGGAGGCCAATACATACCGCAAAGGTAGTATGAAATAGCTAAGGATGGTACGAAGCTGTGTGGGATGAGCCCTACCATAGGACACTAACTGCCCTGACCACGGGCCTGCCCTGTGGGTCAGTGTCTCAGCCACATTCTCCCACTGACCAACTGAGAGTCAGAATGGCGTTCCTCTGCAGGGTGCCAGGGCTGAGGCCTGGGCACTTGGGGTGGACTGTGGATCTGACTAGAAAGCCTGTGGGTTCCCTGAAGAGTTGCAGTGTCCACTGACACTGGACCAGCTCATTCCTTACAGTGGTTCTTGGTGTGTGGACGCAAAGCTTGTCTCCAGCACAGTTCTGCCCTGCACTCCTTTTCACTCCCATATCAAGGATGGCAGGAATGTTTGCTCATGTATTTATATAGTTTTGATTGCTTCATTTCCTGTATTTAAATGTTTTTCTGCCTGAAATTTATTTCAGTACATAGCAGAAGCTTCCAAAATGGTTCCTTGCCCTGGCAACAATTGTGGATGGACCCATCTTTTGCACAGTGATTTGAAACACTGCTTTTTACCCCAGATTGATTTCTGATGGTTGAAGTTAACACTCTTCTGTGTGTCTGACTTGATTTGCAGTTCAGTCCTCTGCAGCCAGGCAAAGAACCACTTTTCCCATAGATGGCCTCAGGAGAAGAGCTGCCTTATGTGGCCAGGCTCTGTGGAAGCCAAGTTTATAGATGTGGCTCTACTCTTACTGGAGATATGAGTCTTAATAAAGAGGAGGGAATCACAATGATAGAGACTAAACAAATAATGGGTGTGTGTGCTGGGAAGGGAGAGGCAATTACATGTTTGGGAGTGCTTCTCTGGTGCATGGCGGATGGTGACAATGACATGATATATGGAAACTGCCACCATATCCCTTTACTGCTGCCTGAGGAGGCACAAGACAGACAGCGTGGCAGCAAAGCCGAGTCCATGTGAGAGTGGAGAAAGACCATCTGGGGAGCTCCTGTTCTAGGGCCGTGCCCTTTCCTACTATCACCACAGATGTTCTGCTGGGGAAGTCTGCAGAAGGCGGGAAGGATGCTCACAGCCTGTCTCTGTGATGGACTTTTAAAAAGGCTCCCACCACTTACAGTGTTACTTTGTCTGATTGTTATCTGCCATTTTCTGTTGCTGCAAATACAGGGGACCCTCCAGGAGGCTGGTAATGCAGAGTGTGGGCCACACAAGGGTCATGCCAGGATGATGGCATGGGTCTTATCAGCATGGGCTGCCCTGTTTCTCATAGGCAGCTTCAGCGCAGTGGGATTGGGTGCCTGCATGGTGAGCTGCAGGCTGAGCACCCTGTGGCTACTGGAGGCAGTTCCTGTTGGATAAGCATTCGTGTGTGGTTCTGGGAAACAGCTCTTCTCCCTTGGAATGTGAAATTCAGCTGCCAAGTAGGAGTGGCAGTGTTTGGGGATCCTTCTGGCTTCCAAAAAGCCAGGATCTAAATGCTTGCTTAAGTTTCTTATAGGTGGGACATCACTGCGTGGCCTAATTTGCCACCTGGCCCATTGGTGATGGTGGTAGCAACTTGGAAAAATTCTCTTATTTAATCTGCTGCTCTAGGGCACAGAGCACTTTCAAAAATTCCTTCTTATCTTCTAAGGTCAAGGTGTGCAGGAACTCAGAAGATCCCACACCTCCTGCAGATGTGCCCAGCATAAATGCCTGGACCTGTGAGCAGTCTCTGCTACCAGGTTTCTATTTTTCTGTCTCCTGCTATTGAAAGGAAGGACAGTGATAATTATCAGTAATACTTGTTAAATGCTACCATGTGCTGGGCAGTGTTCTAAGCACTTCATATGTATAAGGCCCATTTAGTCTTTATAGCACTTCTATGTGAAAGAGACTGGGTTTGTTTGTCTGTTACTTCTTTGTTTTTCATTTAGAATACTCTCATGTAGCCTAGAGTGTCCTCAAACTCCCTTTGTAGCCAAGGATGGGCTTGAATTCCTGATCTTCTCCATGCCTGATAAGATAGAGGCTAAGATTCCATTGTATCTCTAAGGCTATCAGAAAGGGTTACTAACTCCCAGGGTCATTCAGGTGTTGACTGGGTTTGAAGCAGGATCTGACTGCAGAGACTACAAACTGTAAATGCTGAAGTAGAAAGGGTGGCCTATTCTTGCTGCCAGCCATCTCATGGGGAATGAGGCACTAGCCAGTTTCTAGCATGCAAAGGTAAACTGTTGAAGTTACCATGTGGCATGTGGCTTTTCTGGGCCTAGACTCAGAGCTGCTCACTCCAGAGGCTGTCAGTAGCATCTGGTCATGGATTCTTTGGTACTGGAATAGAAGCTGTTAGAATCTCTATTCTGTCTTCTTCTTTCCCTTTATAGCCACACACCAGGACAATTTCTGCCACTGTAAGTGGTAGAGAAGGTTTGGAAGGAAGGTATTGGGGACCCTGAAGGGACTGTCACAGTGTGTTTCCTGCTTTGGGCTATTGATTGCGCTCAACCAGAGGTTGTGAGACTAGACACAAGGCTGCTGGGCTGGAGCATTAAAGCTACATAGAAAGTGCTTACTCCCGGCACTGGAGAGATGGCTCAGCGGTTAAGAGCGCTGACTGCTCTTGCAGAGGACCCGGGTTCGATTCCCAGTACCCACACAGTGGCTAAGAACCGTCTTTAACTCCAGTTCCAGGGGAATCTGACGCCCTCTTCTGACCTCCGCAGCATTGCATGACACGGGTGCACAGACCTGCATGCAGACAGTACATTCATACACATACAAAAATAATAAAAAAATTTTAAAAAAGAAAGAGCTTACTCCCTGAGCAGCTGCTGTTTTTGTCATTGGATTTATGTTTGTATTTATTAATTATTCATTTGTAGTTAGCACACAAGGTAATAAGTTCCATTGTGCCATCCTCATGCATCGATATAATTTTAATGTTTTCCCAAGGGACCCCTTTTGCCCCCTCCCACCTTCTGCTTTCAAGTTACATATATTCTGCAACCCTCCTGCTCCCTTCCCTCTCCTTTTAGATCTCTTCCTCTTTTCTCACAGACTTCTATCTCCAACACACACACACACACACACACACACACACAAATACAAACACACATGTAGGTTCTACATATAAGAGAAAATGTGACATTTGTCTTTTAGAGTCTTTAGATTGATTTGGAAGTGTGGAAGTTAGGTCAGAGTGGCCTCCCAGGACATGCATGCTCCTGGAATTCAAATAGAAGAACCTCCAGTCACTGTGAGGAATGCTGGAAACACCAAGATGAACGACATGTTGTATCATGCTTTAGTGTCCCTCTGTGCACTCAGAGGAGGACCAAGGTGACTAATGCTGCATACCTGTAATGTGCTGCAGGGCTAAGTAGTCAGGAGGGCTTCTCAGAAGAGGCACATCTTCAGCAGGGCTTGGCTAGATTAATGGGGTTTTTATCAGACTGGAAATTGATGGTTGAACATGAGGAAAGATGGATTCTGGCCAGGAAATCCATGAAGTAACTCTGATTGTCTTCTATCTACATGAGGGGGTATGTCTGTGGACAGGGCCAAAGTGGTGCCATCAGAATCATCTGGAGGATTCCCCCAGGAGGCTCCTGGACCAGGCAGATGTGGCTGTTGCTTGGCTGAGCTGGGAAAGAAGGTTGGATGGTGTTCAGAGGGCTGCAGGATGACAGACACAAATGGTCAGGATCATGCTCCTGAGATGAGCTCTTGCTCAGAGATGCCGAGCAGAGCCGAGAGACTGAGGGCCTGTCAGTGTGACAGCCTGACCTGCCCAGTCCAGGGCGCTCTTTACAGAGTAGGTTGGTAGTGCAGGTGCCCACACTGTCATCTGTTGCACTCTGGTCCCTCTTGGGTTTAGAATGAGCAGTTTATGAGTGAAACCAGATGCATCACTGCAGAGTGAAGAGAGGGGTGGACAAGGCTGCCTGGCAAATAGTGCAGGTTCTTTATTATGAAATTCCTCCTCTTCTAGACCCAGATCTGCGAGCCAGCCTTTGTGACTGTGAGCCGTCCCTTGCTTCATATTTGGTTTAGGCTAGCTGAGAACTCTGGTGGGAGAAGAAAGCTCCAGAGGAAAATCCAGAGCCCACCCAGGCCTGGGGTGAAGGAGCACTGAGCCTGTGCCTGCAGCACTAGCAGTGACGAGAGCTCATGTTTTATCCTGCCATGGAGTACTTGCTTTGCTTTTCCTCTATAGAGCGGTGCTGTTCTTCATCTGTCTGTCTGAAGCAAAGGCTCAGAGCCAGAACCCTCATTACTGGGTCCAGATCAGAAGGGAAAATCTTACTCATTTGGTTTCATGTAGGCATGTGATGTTCATTGGTATTCTCCATTAAGAATCTTCTTTGGGAGTCTGACACTTTTCCATAGGAAGGTACTTGAACCCAGTAGGCTCTTAGTAGATGAATGAATGAAGACTAAATGGATGAGTATGTGAGCATTGGCTCATTGTAAGTCCAGGGAGAGCATGGTCCTGTGGGCAGCAGCTCTCTTCTGCTTGTTTTCTGGCTTAGGCCTTCCCCCTTCTTTCACTTAGGGCTGCTTCACTGGGCTCTGGGCTTTACCACCTTCCTCTTGTTTCTCAGGCATGCCTCCTCCTCTCATCTTGGGTGTTTAGTAATAACCCTTCTGGAAAGGTGTTTTCTAGCTAATTTTGTGTTGTGAAAAATTTCAAAATTGAGAAAATTGGCTAGGATCATAAATGCCTCTAGTCTCATAACATGGCCCTGGGTACTGGACCTCTCAGAGCCTCTGTTGTGGCCTTATCATTTGGACCCATGTGGCTGGTTCTAGTCACAGATGACTACTAGCTGTGTGCTTTGGGATCCAAACTTTCTAGTAGCCACATTAAAACAGAACTCGAGTAAAGGAAACAGACAAAACAAGACTGGCTTTCCAGAGAAGCAGACATTCTGGATCTGGAGATCCGGCTAGGGTCTGGCAATGCCTTCAACAGGTGCTCAGTGCCAACAGTTATGCTTGATATAGGCAGGAAACATGGATGCATATTGAGTACAAAGGTGTGGTTTCCTATCTGTGAATGGTTTCCTGTATGGAAGGCATCAGAAAAGAAGCTCTATGATTAAGTGTGCACTGTGTACTGAACATACCCTCATTCAGCTGTGTACTAACCATGGAAGGCAGTGTAGGAAAGCCAGATGTTTTACTAACCTTGATTAACTGTTTCTGTGCCAGCATGGAGCTGGGGGCCACTTGATCTGCTGTCTCAGTTAATAAACAGCTGAATCACCGTTCCTAACAGATGTTGATAAACAGTTGTATCACTGCTGATAACAGATGTTGTCTAGGAGCAGAGACCTGGTAAAGCACTCAAGTTGCAAGCTGGGTATGGAAGCTGGTGCCCAACACATTTGTTATCATCTTTTCCCACCCTTCTCTTTGATGTGGTAGCTGCAAGTCACAGCTGGGCCCATTGAGTCTCTGAGGCTGTAAGGGAATTCTTTTTTGCAAGGGAACAGGGAAATTACCTAGACAGGTTCTTTAAAGCACCACAGAGAGGTGAGGGGACGGCATAGCATGGATGATGTGCTGATTAACGCTGCCTTTGCTTTCTTCCTTTAGATGAACTACGCCAAGCCATCGTAGCCATGATGAACAGGAAGGATGAACTGGAAGACGAGAACAGGTACCGTGGCTTTCAGGGTGGACGGATGGTCTTCTGCTCTGATATTCTCCCCCTGCTCACAAAGAGAACATAGCATGAAGAAAATTGTGCTTTGCTGGCAGAACTCAGACTGGCCGTTTCTTACTTTTTGTCTGGAAAGGGCTGCAACAGTAGATTTGCTGTGTTTGCAAATAAACAAGGAACAGGATTCCAATGATACCAGTACCATCTTATGACAGAAAGAATGTGGAGAAATGGTCTTGGATTTTTTTTCTTAAACCAGCCTTCACTGACGTTCACATACCCTCTAACTCGCCCATTCAAAGGATGTAAGTCATTGATTTTTAGTGTATTCTGAGACACATGCAGCCATCACCAGGGTCAGTCTTATAACATTTTTGTAACTGCAAGAGCAAACCCTGTGCCCCTTCCAAATACCTCCTTCTCTCTAACACAGTATCTAAGTGATTGTCAGTGGAGGACCCATGTGCTATGTTCCCAGCAATCCAGTAGAATAAGGTTGTTTAGGGCTAGAGAATATTTGGATTTTTTAGATTTGGGGTGGACACTGAGAGGCAAATAGTTTTATTAATATTTTATTCCCTTGTTAGATACTGCCAGTGTTTGCCACATTGGGACTATGCTGAAGTTCTGTGTCTGGCTTTTCCTGAGCCAGTGTCTTGAGGCTGGGGTGGCCAGTGGTGGGCTTGGCTGTGATTATTCACAAAGACACCAGCAGGCTACCTCACCCAGGAAGGCAGTAGGGCATGTACACCTGGACATGTGTGTGTATGTGTTCAAGTCACCCTCTTGTTCCTTTACTGAGAGCTTAAATTAAAGGTCCATGGTAACATCTAATCACAATGCTCTCTTGTTTGTCTTTTCAAGACAGGGTCTCCCTGTAGTCCCAGCTGTCCTGGAACTTACTCTGTAGACCAGGCTGGCCTTGAACTCACAAAGATCCTCCTGCCTCTGCCTCCCAAGTGCTAGGATTAAAGGTGTGCGCCACCATGCCCGGCCACAATGCTCTTTTAAACCTTATTTTGGTTTAACTCCTTCCTCATCCTTTATGGAAATATACAAAGGCAAACAAGAATAATTTCTAAAACAAAAGAGGATGTTCTTAGGATTCTTTAGACAGCATCACTTCCCACCTAAAATATACCTTCAACAAAGGACCTCCTTCTCTGCACCACTTGGAGTATCTTGGAGGAAACATGGGCTTTGTCTTACTTTGTGAATAATGGCAGGCACTGTCTGTTGACTTGTTTTCCTTCCTAGACAGACCCCACTTCCCCAGTGTCTTTATTTCAGGGTGTCACAGGCTCCAGAAGGGTACTCTTCACCAACCTCCCTGGGTCTTAGGGAGCTCAGTGATAGTGGGGTGGCTGGGGGACCAGGTATCTCTGATGCAGTCTGATGTCCATGTCCTAGATTTGGTCAATAGATACATCACGGTTGGTTTTCTAGAAACAGTCATTCAGGAATAGTGAGGTAAGGGGTTGGTAGGACCATGTTCATTTCACTTCAAGGTGGTAACTTGGGATGCTTTCTAGAAGAACTATCCTTTTATTTTCTGGAGACAAGAGATGTCAGGTATGCACATAAATGTTTTTATAAGCTAAAGCACTATAAGATAACTAGCTCTGTTGTATTCAAGTCCTATAAGATAACTAGCCCTGTATAATGCCATATATGCTCGTTTGGTCTGGAGTGGCAATGGACCACGGGCTCATAGTATGTTCTGTGGGCAGTGGTGGGAGTAGTACTAGACATCTGTCGTAGAGTCTGAGCAAGTAATCTGCATTTTTCTGCTGCAGCCTATTTTGGCCTCTTCTGACATTCTTCTGTTTGTGAACTGTGTTACCCCTTATGGCTATGACAGAATTCAGTTTAACATCTTGGAATGGGGTGTCTTTAAGAGAACTTTCCTGGTGTTTGCTGAGCTACTTGTTTTCCCCTGATCTAAGCTGTCATGGGAACAAGGACCCAGAGCCTGGCCATAAGTGACTGCCCTGGGGCTCATAGCAATTATGACTCTTAGGCTCTTGGCCAGTGTTTGCTGTCTGCTCATATCAGCTTATATGAGATAGAATTGGATTGTGGTTTGTACAGACCCTTGTGGGCAATGAAGGGACTTGATTTAGGTAAAAGACTGTATTGTGAGCTGGATAGGCCTGATGGGCTGGATGAACAGCCTCTAACCAGTGGGACCCTCTCTTCCAGGTCACTTCGGAATCTCCTGGATGGTGAGATGGAGCACTCAGCAGCGCTTAGGCAAGAGGTGGACACCTTGAAAAGGAAGGTGACCGAGCAGCAGGAGAGACACAGCACGAAGGTCCAGGCACTGGCAAGGTGGGGAGGCGAGGACAGAGGCTGGCCAGTGCATGCATATTTCCCCACAGCTTGTTGTTTGGTTTTGAGAAACAGTCTCACTATGTAGCTCAGGTGGGCTTTGAACTTAAAGTCCTCCTGCCTTGGCTTCTTGTGAGCTGGGATTATAGGGATGCACAAACCACCTCATCCATCTCTTTTTAATTTTTAATTTATGTGTATCAGTGTTATGCCTGAATGTATGTAAGTTCGCCCATATTATACAGTGTCCGTGGAGGATAGAAGAGAGCCTTGGATCCCCTGGATGCTGCGATGTGGGTGCTGAGATTTGAGCCCATGTTCTCTGAAAGAGCAGCCAGTGCTTTTAACCACTAAGCTATCTCTGCATCACCCATACTATTCATCAAACAAAAAGAGAGGACAAAGGATATAAAATATATGGATTTTAATTTGGCTATTTCTTTGAATGACTGATACATATGTGTGGGTCATATAGAAGGTTAACTGATGCACATGCCCTTCTTCTGCCCTGGTATCCACTTTGCTCCCTGGAGGCATCAGTATGACCAACTCTAGAGATGCTCCGTGTGTACACAGCAGACGTGCGTGCTCATGGTTTTTCCTTTTTATCTTCTACACACTGCTCACATTGCTTCCCAAGGAGGCTTCTGTCAGTGTATGTGGCCTGTTATCCTCTTTCTAGCAGCTCCTGATGCATTCTGATGTAACTGCACCAGAATTGGTTTAACCAGCTCACCAGCAGCTGGACGTCCTGGATGTTTGCAGTCCTTTGTGACTATTGATAACTCCCCAGCCCCATATCCCAGGTATTTGTCAGTGTGTTCCCATGTGAGTATGTTTTCTGGAAGCATTCATGGAAGAGGATGTGCTGCCAAGGTACAGGGAGTATGCAGGCTGTTTCTGTCACAAGTTCTAGGCTGTGTAGGCTACAAAATATTGTGGGAGACTATGCGGTTCCTAGCCAGAGTTACAGGGTTAGGAACCAGGTTTTGGGTTTCATCATACCATGGGAGAAGAATGAGGCTGGCAGGTTATTTTTCTAATTATAAATATGATTGAGCCTATTTCCATTTTTATTTTTTATTTTTTTGGTCTTTTTGAGTCAGGGTCTCCCTGTAGACCCAGTTGGCCTGGAACTCTCTGTGTAGACCAGGCTGGCCTTGGCCTTGAACTGACAGAGCCATCTGTGTCTGCCTCCCGAGTGCTGAGATCAAAGGTGTGTGCCATTACAACCAGCTTTTACTTTTATTATATTTTTAAATATTTTATTATTTTTATTCTATGTGTATGGTATTACCTGCATATATGTAAGTGTACCCATGTCATGCAGTGCCCAAGGAGGTCAGAAGAGGGCGTTAGATTCCCCTGGAACTTGAGTTATGGACTGTTGTTAGCCACAATGTGGGTGCTGGGAATTGAACCTGGGTCCTCTGTAAGAGCAGCCAGTGCTCTTAACCACTCAGCCATCTCTCCGGCCCTTATTTTTATTTTTAAAGAGCCATTAATTAGTGGGGCATGGTGGTACATGCCTTTAATCCCACTTGCCCAAGAAACAGAGGCAGGTGGATCTCTATGGGATCGAGGGCAGCCTGGTCTACATAGTAAGTTCCAGGCCAGCTGTGGTTACAGGGAGACCCTGCTTTCAAAACAAAACAAAAAACCCCAAACAGCAACCCCAAAAGAGCCATTAATTAATTTTTTCTGTGATATTGTTTATATCATAATAAACTGTTATGAATTTTAAAAACTCTGACTCCTATCGAAACATGAGGTTTTTACTGAATTTTTCACCTGTGAACATACTTTTATATACCACACTTATAACTGAAGTTTCATCATTTTTAGTTTGACTTCCTCTCTCCATTTCCCACTACAAAAACAGTTTTGAGGTTAACCATTTTTGTGTACCTGGGTATGGTATTTCATTGAATTAATGTAGCATATTAAATAGATCACACTAATTGGTCAATTTAACATTTGGGTTTTTTCTAGTTTTTCCTCCATTTTAGGTGAGATAATAGTTCATTGACTATACTAGTTAATTGTCTCATTACTGTGACAAAATATCTGACAGAAGCCCCTTCAGGAAGGAACGCCTTATTTTGGCTCATGGGTTCATGTTTTTTGGTTCATCATGGTGGGAAGGCCTTTAATTCCAGCACTCTGGAGACAGAAGCAGGTGGATCCTTGTGGATCAAGGCCAGCCTGCTCTATATTGTGAGTTTCAGGCCAGCTAGGGCTACCGGGAAACCCTGTGCCAAAAAGATTAAAAAAATTTCCATTCTTTGAATGTCCTTCTCCTTCATATCCTAACATGCATCTCCACAGCATCAGATCTGGGTCAGTAGTGGTCATAAACCAGCATTGGTACCTCTTTGGGCATGTCCTCTTCCAGTTTCCCCATCTCACCTGACCTCACTGGAACTCTCAAGAGACACTGTGATGGGAAAGACTATATATAGTCCCTTCATTTTTATGGCTCGTGTTAGGAGTCAGTTTAGCTTTGAACCCTGATTCCATTAACTTGCATTTATGTGTTTCTGGATGATTCCCTCAGTTTCTGCCAGTGCGTATTCCCTCATCTGTGTAAGAGGATGGTCTTATGCAGCAGGCTGGACAGCGGAGGAATGGCGTGGTGCTGGAGATGCTGGGCAAGCACAAGCAAGTGTGCGCCTATTTCATAGTGAGTGGGTTTTATCATATGACAATCCTAGGAAGAAATTTTATTCCACAAATGAGGTAGGGAAACCACAGTGTTATGATCTGTAGCCTCCCAATTTAAGCATGAGAATTTGAGGTGCCTGGATGCTGGCAGTGTGCAGGTTAAAGCAAGTGATTATTCCAAAAGGAGAAAGTGGAAGAAGGTGCATGGAGCAGCCAGCCATGTGAACTTTGAGATATTCTAAGCAGAGCTCCCGTGCCAGCCATCAGAAGGTCATTCTTGCTTCTGGCCATAGAAGGGGCAGCTGCCCACGCTGGTGGGCAGTGGATCTGTTTAGGCATTTGTTGCTTGGGGCTTATATGCTACAGTCACACTGGGGCAGTGATGTGTCATAGGCTGAGGCCCATGTATATGTATGCTGCACCTTCCCTCTTTACAGATCCAGCCAGGCTTAGGTGGCAGGGTTGATAATGCAGTGGCTTTGTGGTTTAGTGTACACGCTTGGGCGCCTGCCTTCTTCTCAAATCTACCCAGGCTCAGGTAGCAGGGTCGATAATGCAGATGGCTTAGCAGGTTAGTGTACAGGCTCTGGCACTGGACTTAGGGTCAGAGTGTGGCTCTATTATTGCTAGTTGTGTGAACTTGGGTGAGTTTTTAACCTCTCAGTTTTTTTTGGTTATAAAATGGGGAAAAGAAAACTTGAGTTCAATGAATTATCACATGGGTAAAGTGAGAGATTATTTATTGGTTCAATAAATATGTGTATCATTTATTTTTTCTTTTTTTTTTTTTTTTTTTTTTTTTTTTTTTT
>VZQC01003090.1:210021-246492 GCA_009823505.1 Rhizomys pruinosus
CCCCCCCCCAAAAAAAAAAGCAAGCATAGCCTCAGCCAGGAAATCTTGTTTTTTATTTTAAAGAATATAGATATATATGAAAGCAGGGCATGGTGGCACACACCTTTAATCCTAGCACTTGGGAGGCAGAGGCAGGTGGATCTCTGTGAGTTCAAGGCCAGCCTGGTCTATATAGTGAGTTCCAGGACAACTGGAGCTACAGGGAAACCCTGTCTCAAAAACACAAAAAAAAAAAAAGAGAATATAGATATATATGAAACTAAAGAAATTCGGAATGGGTCTGGAAAGATGGCTCTGCAGTTAAGAGCTCTGGATGCTCTTGCAGAGAATCTGGGTTCGAACCCAATGGCCTCTTCTGATGTCTACAGGCATTGCATGACATAGGTGTATCGACCTACATGCAGGCAATACACGCATAACACATAATTTTTTTTTTTTTTTAGAAACGCAATGAAGCCGGGAGTGGTGGTGCATGCCTAGCATTCAGGAGGCAGAAGCAGGCGGATCTCTGTGAGTTCAAGGGCATCTTGGTCTACATAGGGAGTTCCAAGCCAGCTGGGCTATGGGGAGACCGTCTCCAAAAAAAAAAAAAAGAGGAGTTTTAAGATAAGGATTTCAAGCTATCAGCCACTTTGCTAGAGAGAATCATAGAGTCATAAGTTCACAGCCAAGGTCCTAGACTTTGTTTTGGTGACGGCTTTGTAGATCAGAGCATGTACAAGAGTATATCTCCTGCAATTTGACTGATTCTTTAAAGGACATTTTAATTTATATTTCCCTCATTCTTATTGTGAACATTTTTCTGTTTCTTGGCACTTTTCATTTTTTATTTTCAAATGGGCTTCTTGTGCATTTTTTTTATCTTTCCACTAATATCATCACTTTATTTTAGATTTTCCTTTCCTTTGAGCTTAATGACACTGGGAGAAAAACATTTTCTTTTTTTTTTTCCTTCAAAAGATCCTAATTACTGCACAGGGGCATACCAGAACAATCTCTCAGAACTCTGCCCAATGAGGTGAGGAAGGACAAAGCCTTCTTTTTTTCTTTTAATTTTATTTTTGTATGTGTATGAATGTACTGCCTGCATGCAGGTTTGTGCACCCCGTGTCGTGCAATGCCGCGGAGGTCAGAAGAGGGCATCAGATTCCCCTGGAACTGGAGTTCTCCTGGAATTGGAGTTACAGACGGTTCTCAGCCACCATGTGGGTGCTGGGGATTGAACCCGGGTCCTCTGCAAGAGCAGTCGGTGCTCTTAACCGCTAGGCTATCTCTCCAGTCCCACAGCTGTGCTTCTTGTGGTGGAGATGAAGTTGTAGTGTGAGGAGAGGGAGGCACCCTGGGCACACAGTTAAGGAAACATTTATTCTCAGGGTTGCATAGGAACCTCTGTCACTTCTGGATGTGGATCTTAGATGCCACTTTATACCTAATGTTTCTCTTCTAGAAAGTCAGGGTAAAAAAGTCTCATCCTTGTTGATAGTGTATGAGAAATGCCAAGCATAGAGTGACCCTGCAAAGTCTGTGTAGCCAGGACTGGCAGCCATGATTAATACTGGTCTTGTGGAGGTAAATTATTTGTCCATTTCAAGGCTGTAGAGTCATTCTCTGGAGTTCATCTAGCCCACTGTTGCTCAGATGTAACTAACTTCTTAATAAGGAATTCTCTGGGCTGAAGAGCAAAATACATTGGTTAGCCTCGGCTGTGCATTTCAGTCACCAAAGGAAGCTTTTTAAAACTGTTATGTCCAGGCAACCTTCCAGACCAATTAAGTTAGACTCTCAGGAGATGAGACCCAGTCTCCTCAGGTAATTCCATTGTGCAGCCAATGTTGACAAGTGCTGCTTGTACTTTAATGTACTGCCAGGCACCTGGGGCTTATGGGAACGTTCCTTTTCTGGCACAGGAAGTCCAAGCCTTTCCTGGGGGAGCTCCCAGGGGATATTGATCCTGCTGATGACCCCCAGGGGATATTCACTGGCCCATTTCAGGACATGAAGGTGCTTGGGATTTTTATCTCAGAACCAAATGGAGAGTCAATTTTTTTTGTTATGCTTCTTTTGGAAAACACAAAGCATGCTGTGATCAGCTGTATTGACATTTGTTATTTTGGTCTAAGATTTTGTTTTCAAGTAAGCTATAAACAACACGTGGGAATGCTGCTTTTAATGGTCTTCCTGTGAACCTCCATCCTGTGTCTGCACATGCTTTGCTCACTCAACACCAAGTTGCATGCTCACATGTTAAAATGTAACAGATGGATTCTGTTGTGGAAATCTTTTTTTCTTAAAACTCTTAAGTGTTTTAATTTAAAACCCCTATGTGAGTTCTGGGAACCAAACCTAGGTCTTCTGCAAGAGTCATCAGTGTTCTTAACCACTGAACCATCTCTCCAGCCTGTCTTTTAAAAAATATTTTATTTTCATTTTTTTTTTTTTTTGGTCTTTTCGAGACAGGGTCTCCCTGTAGCCCCAGCTGTCCTGGAACTCACTCTGTAGACCAGGCTGGCCTTGAACTCACAAAGATCCGCCTGCCTCTGCCTCCCAAGTGCTAGGATTAAAGGCGTGCGCCACCACACCCGGCTTATTTTCATTTTATGTGTATGAATGTATTGTCTGCATGTATGTAAGTAGACACATGTCATGCAATGCCCATGGAGGTCAGAATAGGGCATTGAACCCCTCCTGGAACTGGAGTTATGGATGGTTGTTAGCTGCCATGTGGATGCTGGGAATTTAACTGGGGTCCTCTGCATGAGCAGCCAGTGCTCTTAACCACTGACTTTTTTTTTTTTTTTTTTCTTTTTTTGGTCTTTTTGACACAGGGTCTCCCTGTAGCCCCAGATGGCCTGGAATTTGCTACATAGACCAGGCTGGCCTTGAACTCACAGAGACCCACCTGCTTCTGCCTCCAAAGTGCTGGGATTAAATTCTTGTGCCACCACGCCCGGCCATGACCCATCCTCTTTTTTTTTTGGTCTTTTCGAGACAGGGTCTCCCTATAGCCTCAGCTGTCCTGGAACTCGCTCTGTAGATCAGGCTGGCTTTGAACTCACAAAGATCCACCTGCCTCTGCCTCCCAAGTGCTAGGATTAAAGGCGTGCACCACCATGCCCGGCCATGACCCATCTCTTTAGCCCTGTCTTTTAACTCTTTATCCTCCTGCCTCAGCCTCTCTAGTGCTAAGATTATAGTTTTATGTCCCTCCTGTAACAGAATTCTTTCATCTCTTGGAATTTGAGATTTCTTGAGCAAACTCTTATTTCTATTTATTTATTTTATTACCTTTCACTTGTAAAAATCATATAACAACCCCAAATGGCGAGGAGTTCCAAATCCCATAGACCCAGTATGGTCATTATGTTTACTCTCAGTCCATTAGGTGCATCTTTTTACTTAAATTTACCACCATTAGTTGTGCATTGCAATTTTTGTGTTGTATATTTTATAATATTTTCTTCTATTTCTATGAAGATTTCAAATTATGTTTAAGTAGGACTTTCCCTCTAGAGTACACAAAAACTATACAGTCCTTAAGTGTAAGAAGAACAGAAAAAAATTCCTAAAAAAGAAACCACTTGGAAAAAAAAAAAACCACTTGGATATATTCACTGCTAATGTTTTATTTATTATTTATGAGGGGATTGGCAAGGTAGCTTAGTGGGTAAAGGTTCTTGCTGCAAAGCCTGATGACCCAAGTCCAGTCCCTGGGAACCACATGGTAGAAGGAGAGAACTGACTCCTAAAAGCTGTCCTCTTACCTTCACATGTATGCACATACGCTCACATGCGTAGATAAAAGTGCAAATTAAAGTAATTATTTGAGGCATTTTATTCAAGCTGAGTTGGGTATATACTCATTTACAAAGTTCAGATCTCTGACTATGTAAGAAAATGGCCAGCCTTGAAGAAAGTCAGCCTTTCTTGTAACTCAGTCAGCATTAGCACCAGCATCTCTTCACACCAGCCACTTTGTCCCTAGCACTGGTGGTGGCCACAGGGGGTCTGTTAGGCATGTTCCTGTTTCTTACACCATTACTTCATTCCCTTCTGAATCCTCAGGATTCCAGGAACACACTGTTTTCATAAAGCCATTTCTTCTTTTTTTTTAAAGGTTTCCTTTGGCTTGATTGCTAGACTGGAATTCCAGTGTTAGAAGGTCTGAGCGTTGGTAAAGTCTCACAATCCGTGTTATGGTTTGGATGGAGTCTGTCCCACAAAGGGTCGATGTTTAGGAAGGTGGATCCTCAGTGTGGCAGTGTTGAGAGATAGTGTGCAACCTTTCCTGGGAGGTCCCTACATTACCAGGGAGCTGCCCATGGAAGGGTTAAGGTAGTATTATAGAGACCCTGGAGTGCTTTTGACAGTGATAGCAAGTTAGCCCGATTCCTGAATCACTGACTGTCTTGCTTTATGTTTTAAGATGTGACCTCTTAGCCAGGCATGGTGGTACATATCTGTAACCACAGTACTCAGGAGGCAGGGAGATTGTAAGTTCTAGGCCAACCTGGGCTAAATAATGAGTTTGAGCCAGCCTGGGCTATATAGAAAAAGATCCTTTATGTCAAATAAAACCCCAAATACACCAAAACCAAAATGAGGCTGCAGAGATTGTTCATTGGTAGGAGCAGTTAGTTCCTGGTCTAGCAGAATACTTCCCAGTACCCATGCTAGGTCAGACAGCTCATAACCACTTGTGATTTCAGCTTCAAGAGCTCTGACACTTTCTTCTGGCCTCTGCGGACACCTATAGGTACCTGTGCACATATACACACAGACACATAAGTAAAAAATGAAATAAATCTTTTTTTTTTTTTTTAAGAGGACTGGGGTGATAGATCAGTTGATAAAGTGCTGTACAAGCCTGAAGATCTGAATTTGATCTCCAGAACCCATGTAAGAAAACTTGTGTGGTGGTGGGCTGCTATCCCAGGGCTAGGGAGTGAGATAGGCAGATTCTGGGTCTTACTGGCCAGCTGCTTAGCTAAGTTGGTGAGCTCCAGGTCGTGAGACCCTGTCTTGAAAAACCAAACTCAAGGCCAGCCTCTGTCTTCTGTGTACAGTGTGTACACATTCACCTGCACAAATGTGTACCAGCATCAATACACATGTGTGCGTAATATACACATGGCAGGCTGGAGAGATGGCCTAGCGGTTAAGAGCGCCGACCGCTCTTACAGAGGACCCGGGTTCGATCCCCAGCACCCACATGGCAGCCGAGAACCGTCCGAAACTCCAATTCCAGGAGAACTCCAGTTCCAGGGGAGTCCGACACCCTCTTCTGACCTCTGCAGCATTGCACGACACGGGTGCACAGACTTGCATGCAGACAGTACATTTATACACATACAAAAATAAATAAAATATTAAAAAAATATATACACATGGCACAGAACAAAAACAAGAGTAACAACAAAAGATGTGATCTTCTCTGCTTCCCCTTTCATTAAACTCCTGCCATTGTGAGACCTGCCCTGAGGCTGTCACCAGAGACCAATCAATGGGGGTGTTAATCTTGGACCTCCAGCCTCCAAAACTGGAAACTAAACAAACTTCTTTGCTTTACAAAGTTAGCTCACGTCTGTGTGTTGTTATAGTAATGCAGAGCAGATTAATTCAATTCATTGTACCAGAGTCCTCTGTAATTACAAGGTCTCACCTCATATCCTTGAAGGAGGGCATGTGAGTAGACCCCTCCCTTTGTCATTTCTCAAGATGTCACTGTTCTTAGCAGTGTTCAGTTAGGTTAGCATTAAGGATATGCCCACTCTTGTGAGAGCAGGTCAAGACTGTGTTGAAAATCGCTGTGTTGTACCTCTCTGTCCCTCAGTCTGTATTGGCACAAGTTGGCCAGCATTCTTGGCTCCTGCTCTTGTGTGTTAGAAGGTAAAGGTCCCCTTGGAACAAATGCTTTCCCAGCTGGTCTTCCCCTTTGGGAGTCATATGTGAGATTCCCTCTGGGGTAGGAGGATGGAGATATCAAACTCTGGTTGTCTAAACTGAACGTTGTGGAATTACCTTCTCAAACATCATGGATTCCTTAATCCTCCTAGAGTTTAGGAGCAGTGTGGACTTTACAGGCCTTTCTGTCTGTGAAAATGATGGGCTGTAGCATAGCAGAAGTACAGGAAGGCTGTAGGTATTGATTAAACAGTCACAACAAAGGAGAAAGCCCTGTGCATGTTTGTTTGTTTTATTTTTTAGCTGCTTCTAAAATCTTACCTACGATGCAGGTTTTGTCGATGAACTGAAATCTAGGGAGAGTGAGCGGCAAGGTGTAGTACAGGAATGCCTGCTTTTGGAAGCACGTGCTCATGTTAAATGGTTAAGCGTCAGAGCTATTAGTACCCAGTGCCAGATGTTCCCCACAAAATCTGTACCAAACACAGTCTGGGTGGTTCATCAAGATGCAAGAAGTCTGCAGCTGTTGGGGGAGAGGTGAGGAGGGCTGTGTCTGAAACCCCCACTTTCTCTCTCATCCAAGCACAGAAGCAGGAGGAGATAAAAAAATTACTGGAACCAATAAATATGATAGAATGTTCATTAAAAGGTTATGATAATTACACTCTGGGGAGGGAACTGCGATCACCATTCATTAATGCTCCATTGGCTGTCTTTCCTAATGAGAAGTAGGTGGAGAAGTCTAGAAGAGAGAATTAAGATAACAGAATAGCTTGGAGTGATAAAAAAGTGACCTGATCAGGACAGAGACTGCCCCTAAGGAAACCGTGGGAAAGAAGCAGCAGCAAGGCTGACCAGGGACCTGGAGCTTTGCAGTTTAACCACTTGGCTTTTCCTCTTTGCTTTAGAGACGGCAGGATCTGCAACCTGCTTATTCATAGAAAATCATTTTTCAAATCTTTCCAGTACAGTTTGGTTCACAAGGTGGCAATTTCCATGTCACTGAACATGAAGCCTGGGTCTTAAATATAGCCAGCATGTGAATGCCCTGCAGGCGGTGACAGTGGCAGTGTGACATCACTGCCAAACCTTTCTTGTTATTTTGGAGCTGGAGAGGGGAGCAACAGGAAGCTCAGCAGAGGGGAGATATTTTTGGCCACAGCAGCCGTGTGGTTTAAAGAGAGGCAACTGTCAGGTCTAGTGGCTCTGCAAGTTGGAAGAGTGTGTGTGTGTGCTCTGTGCAAACAGAAGTTCTGGTTCTCTCAGAGCACAGACAAGGCACATGCTTAAGACTTGGTCTTGTGCCACCAGCACAGGGATGTTTTATGTGAAACAGAAGAAACCTTCTGCAGAAAGTTCCTTGAAAGCAGCACATGTAACCTCACTAAGAGCTGAGCTTCTGGGCTGAGATAGACTTGGGGGACTGGAGAGCTGCCTACTGAGCTGTAAAAGCCCCAGCAAACTGTGCTTAGAAGGCTAATTAGAAATGACAAAGGGGAGAGGGCTGGAGAGATGGCTCAGTGGCAGCCATATGCCTGTATATCCCAAACCTAATTGGCTATTGGCTCTCTCCTTGGAGGAATCACCCATGGCTGATGCCACAAGCTTACATCCTCTCCAGGTTAGGAGATGTTATAAGCCACAGTAAGACCCTGTCATATTAAACAGGAAAAAATGTAATTCATGGATTAACATATCATCCAAACATATGTGTCTATACCAAAGTAACCAACCATAACTATTTGTGCTCTTTAAATACCTATATATCTAACTGCTTGTGCTTCATTAGTAGGATCGAAAGGTTATTCCTGGACAAACTGTCAGCCCATGAAAGGAAACAGCCAGAATTGACCAGAGTCCAAGACAACAGCTCCAGAGAGAGTGGACTGTTTTCCTTCTCATCCACCTGTGCCCCTTTCCTAAGCCTAGGGAACAATCTACAGAAGAGGGGGCATGGTAGAATGTAAGGGCTGTGATTGGGGTGAATGGTGAAACTACAGCAATGTAGTCTGGACACTCATTTGATCAACTTGATTGAACATACAACCCCTCACCCCCTGCTGGATGGTGGGGCTGTGGGGGTTTGGGCACAACAGCTTGCAAATTGGTTTCATATGAAGGATGCTTGTACTCATGGATCATCACTTACAGCTAAAAAATGAAAAAAAAAAAACTGAAAGATGCAGGACAGTTATGGCAAAATGCATGATCTGGGATGGGGTGGGGTGGGGGGAAGGGAAAGGGAAATATGCCTGATCTGAATTGGAAAATGATGTATGAAATGCACAAAGCGCCAATTAAAAAAAAAATGACAAAGGGGAGAGGGCTGGAGAGATGGCTCAGTGGTTAAGAACACTAGCTGCTCTTGTAGAGGACCTGGATTCAGCCAACAGCCACCTGTAACTTCAGTTCCAGAGGATGTCTGATGCCCTCTTCTGAACTCTGCATTGCATGCATGTAATATATTTACATATATGCAGACAAAACACTCATACACATAAAATTAAAACAACAACAACAACAACAACAAAGGGGGCCAGCTACATAGCTCAGCTGCTTCCAAGACTGGCTAGGTGCATTTGATCCCTGGGGACCAAACCTGGTGAAAGGAGAGAACTGACCCTCAGGTTGTACTCTGACTTTCATGCATTTGCCATGGCCCAGTTACACACTGATGTGTGCATGAACATGTATATAGATACACACCACAAAATAGAGAAATGTCATGATAATAAAAAACAACCACCAGCCAGGTGTGGTTGGGCATGCCTATAATCCCAGCACTCTGGAGGCGGAAGCAGGCGAATCTCTGTGAGTTCAAGGCCAGCCTGGTCTGCATAGTGAATTCCAGGCCAGCTGGGGCTACAGGGAGACCCTATCTCAACCCCCCCCCCCCAAAAAAAACCCCAACAACCAAGAACTGGGTGTGACAGTACATGCCTATAATCCCAGTGTTCAGGAGGACGTGGTAGGAGGATTGCGAGTTTGAGGTCAGCCTGGGCTACAGAGGAGACACTATATCTCGGAAAATCAAGGGCCAGGTATTATCTTGAGGTAGAGGGTCTGCCTGACAGGAGGGAGAGTATGTGGTATGCAGTAGCTTTGGCTTTGAGCATAGAGCTACCTCTGGGTCCTAGGGATACAGAATGAGTATTCCAGGTACACCCAACCCTCACACACCGTCTCATCCCTCCTGTGTCTGTCTCACAAGGCAGTCCTTTCCTAAGCTTGTTTGGGAAGGATGTTAACTGCATCTTTTTAGATCTCCATGTTTTTCTGGTGGTTCACTTGTCTCTCAAACTTCACAGTGCAGTCTCTTCCTTCCCAGCACTCCTGTTTGCTCTTCCATTTCCTGTGTGTGTAGCATTTTTCATCTTGTGGGTACTTAGGTTTCATCCAGGCTGTGGCCTTTGTCTCACTTGCTCATTGAGGAGTCTACTCAGGGGCTGGCATGATGCCTCACACACAAAGGGAGGGGAGGGGGCAGGAGGAATTTGTTGAAGTGAGCAAACCTGTATTTGTCACTTCTGTGTTTGGCTCACAATTCCCAGGTCATTTCAAGGTCTGGGATGGCTGTGGGATTCCCTGGCATTACATCTGGCTTCAGGCAGAAGGAAGGAAATGTGTAGGAAGGAAAGGGAGCTGGAAGGAAGGGAGGTAGCTCAGTGATAGATTAGCATGTGTGAGGCCTGGGTTCAAATACAAGTGCTGAAAACAAAAAAGTATCAACTTTTTGTTAAAGAAAATTTACTCTGTTGTGTGCACATCGAGGAGTTGTTCTGTCCTTCCACCGAGTGGGTTCCAGGAATTGAACTCAGGACTCTGGGGTTGGCCGCAGGTGTCATTACCCACTGAAACGCCTCACCAGGTTGTGCCAGTTTCTTTTAAGGGGGTTACCTGCATGTCCCGGCTTCTCAGTGGCCTGAGACTCACTCTGGCAGGGACTCTGTTGGTTAGTAGAGCACCCTAAATAAAACAGAAGAACAGGGAAAGGTCCCCTTTGTTAGAAAAATAGTGATCTGAGTACATTGTGAGGCACACAGTGAATGTTTACTTGAAAAATCCACTTGTTACGTTTACAAAATGACAGCAGCATTCTGTGCTATGATGTTGATCATTGTGCTGTGAATTCTGCATGTAACATTGTCTCCATGGTGATTAACAAAGGGCTTTAGAGTCAGTCAGACCTCTATTAGGTCTGTGCATTAAGTAGTTGCTTACCTTGTGACCTTGCCTCCTGCTTCTGCCTGGCAAGTGCTGGGGTTAAAGGGCCACTACACTTGTTTAGTTTAGGGTCCTGCCACATAGTCTAGGTGAACTCATGATCCTGCCACTTCAGCCCTCCAGGTGCTAGAATTACTGGTGTGTGCCACCATGCCCATCCTTGGTGTATTCTAAAAATTTTTCATTTTATTTTTATTTTATATGTTTGAGTGTTTTGCCTTCATGTGTGTAAGTGTACCCATGTTGTGAAATTCCAACAGAGGCCAGAAAAAGGCATCAATCCCCCTGGAACTGGAGTTAAGGGCAGTTGTTAGCTGCCATATAAGTGCCGGGAACTGGATCCAGAATCTCTGCAAGAATAGCCAGTGCTCAGCTGAGCCATCTTTCCAGTCCCATCCTTGATGGTTTAAATTTATAAAACTGGGTCATCAGTAGAAGCTCCTTCATAGATAGCAGGGAGGTTGAGACCCTGCAGGTGAGGAGGCTGGTGTTTGAAGAACAGTGTTAACAAACGTCATGTCATCATCCTCAGGTATTTACTAGACTGACAGGACAGTTTGTACTAAAGAGAGGCATGCAAGAAGGAGGATCTATAGAGGAAGCCGCAGGTAGCTCTCCATGGCAGTAGCACAGAGCCTTGGGGCTCAGGGTACATCTGGGGAGTGACAGTGGGTGGCCTGGGGACAGTTAGGTCCCAGTGAGGTGTTGGGTATATGTTAATCAGCTGTGAGAAACACTAGACAAAATGAACCGAGGGAAGGTTTGTCGTGGCTAATGGCTGTTGAAGTGTCAACCTGTGGTGAGGGCTCTATTGCTTTTGGGTTTAGAGTAGTGAGTTAGTTTCCAAAAAGCAGAGGGGCCTAGGCACAAGGTTTAGCCTTGAAAGCCATACCACAGTGATCAGCCCTGCCTCCAGTGGATCAGTCGCTGGCCAAAGCAGAGCAGCCCTACTGCAGTCACTTCTGAAAGCCCCATCTCTGAATGAGACACCAGGGACCAAGTGTTCAACACAAGCTTTCAAGGAACTTTCCAGATCCAAACCACAGTGGAATCTGGCTCTATGGACAGTGGGAACTGGTGAAGGCCCCGGAAGACGGGAGCAGTGGATCTGATCTGAGCACAATGCTCCCTCTAGATGGTTCCAGAACCATATGGAAGGAGGCTAGTGTGAGGACCCATGGAAGTGGCTGTGGGGTGGGTGTTTCTTTGAACATCCAGGCAGGATTGGTGGGTCCTCAGCTCTAAGCAGGATAAAGCATTCTAAAAGAGAGAGAGAGAATCACAATAGTCATAGGCTTGGCTCTAGTTGTGCGGTTCTTGGATTAGTGTCTGTCTTCCCAGAAGGTTCTGTTATTTGAGGTGTGGCTCAGTAAGATGTAAATAAATTAGTGGTATAGGCCCTGAAGTAGGTGATCAGATTTCACTGTTTTTCACTCTTTGCCCTTTCCTCCTCCTCCTCCTTATTGGTCCTTTGCTGACCAGTGCTAGGTCTTATGCCGAGTGAGTCAGTGCCACAACTTTGGAAGTCCAGGCCCTGGGACAAAGTGTCTCAGCCAGAATGGCAGCTGATAAGCTAATTTTTGCCTGGTGAACACACCTCCAGATAGTGTGTGGAAGTCACATCTTTTGTAATTATCATGGTCATAGTGTCAGGAAGCCCTAGACTGAGAGGAAGAGCCTGTTCCTGGGTCAGTGACTGGGTCACAGCTTGTGATTTGGGTTCATTTGTACAGATTGCGGCTAATTTGTTTTGACTCCTTCATCTGAAGTAGAAATTGCTCTGCCACACAAGACACATTATTTAACAAATGGAGATGGTAAGATGGAGGATGCAGTCTCCCTCTCTTTCTTTTCTGAGTTCATTGCTAATCAGGATATGACCTTGGCTTTCAGAAGAGCTAACTCAGGCCAAAATGCATTTCACCCCAGCTACTCGGACACAGAGAAATACTTTTTTTTTTTCCTTTTGGGTTGGAGAGTGCTAGAATTGGCCTAGGACTTATTTCTACTTGGCAGGCTTTCTACCACTGAATTACATCCCTTGCTCCAAATGTTTACTACTTATTTTTATTAACTTTTAAAAAATTTTTATTAAGGAATTTCTCAAGCACATATAGAAATGGATGGACTAGTATAGGAAGTCTCCATGGCCTGTCACCCAGCAGCAGCAGTTATTAACTGACTCGTTATTACTTTTGTTTTGCCTGCCCCACTGTCCTTTTTACTTTTTGGCTAGAGAATTGTATTAGTTACCTTTGCACTGCCAGAACCAAAATACCTAGCAGGAACATCTTTTTCAAAAAATGTTTTATTTTATGTGTATGTGTGTTTTGCCACATGTACACAGTGCCCATGGGAGGCATTGGATCTCCTGGAACTGGAGTTACAGACAGTTGTTAGCCACCATGTGGGTGCTAGGAGCTGAACCCAGGTCCTTTGCAAGAGCAGCCAGTGCTTTTAACCACTGAGCCATCTCTCCAAACCCCCTACAAACATCTTATAATAAGAAAGTTTGTTTTGGTTTTGGAGGGTTGTGTTTCACTGTGCCAGGGAAGGTGTGGCAGACCAGCTCTGTCTGTGGCAGTGGGAACCTGTGGCAGTGGCTATTCACATGACAGTGGATCACGAAGCAGAGAGCTAGACCAGAATGAAGTCCAGGCTATATCCTTCAAAAGCCTGCTCCTAGTGCCTTCTCCCACCAGCCTGGCTCTACCTTTAAAGGTTTCATAGTCTTCCCACATACCATCACAACCTGGGAATAGACACTCAAAACATGAGGCTATGTGGGGGACATTCAACCCCCAACAAGTACAGAGAACAATTCAAATTTCATTTTACCTATAAATTATTGGTTATACATAAGTTAAAATGTTTTTATTATACTTCTTTGTTTGTGTGTGTATGTCCTATAGTGTGTGTGGAGATCAGAGGACAGCTTGCTGGAGTAAATTCTCTCTTTGTACCATGTGCACCCTGGGGATTGAACTCAGGTCATCAGGCTTGGTCTCAAGTGCCTTAACTCCCTGAGCTATTTCATTGGTCATATGAATTTAATAACTGGTAAGAACTTAATAAAAAGCATAATCAGGGACTGGGAAGCATATGTCAGTAGGAACTACATTCATAGAATATACAAGGCTCTGTTTTTAATCCCTAGTACTGCAAAAACAGAAAAAAATGCTATAGTCATACACCATGGTACTATATTATCAACAATAAATTATCAATTGTGCCCTGATATCATCTGTTTCCATTTGAAGGTTTTGCAGAATTCACTTGTTCTGATTTCACTTTTTCATTTTATTTTATTAGTTTTGTTTTATTTTTGTGTATGAATGTATTGCCTGCATGCATGTAAGTGCACTCATGTCATGCAATGCTCACAGAAGCCAGAAGAGGGTGTTGGATTCCCTTGAACTGGAGTTATGAATAGTTGTTAGCCACCCTGTGGGTGCTGGGAATTCAACCCGATCCTCTGCAAAAGCAGCCAGTGCTACTAACCCCTGAGCCTCTAGCTCCTCTGATTTCACTTTTTAAATCATAAATCAACTCAATAACCACTGTTGTCGAAGAACCATTCTTTGAACTCAGGAAAGAGTCCTCACTCCATTCTGTGACCCTCACATCCAGCATCTGACCTGTTCCCTGCCTGTTTCCTGCTAAGCATCTGTGTCATTCTTTTGCCTGTAACTGGTACCAACAGACCTCTGCGTGGCTTTTCCTTCTAACAGTCTCTGCAGAGAGCATCCTTGACTCTCAAGTAGCTGTGCTCTTTTCTGCATTTGTTTTCTCTTCCTCATTCTGCTTTTGAATTTCTTCAGACTATCTCCTCACTTATGTTTCTTTGGTTCTTTTTGAATGTAGGCTTCCTTTCACTCCTGAATTCTACCTTAGTGAGGGGTGATGCCAGGTCTGTGTGGCCTCTGTTGTATCCTTAGTGCTGACACATAGTAGTTGCTCATCCAGTGTTTGTTGGGCAGCCACTGTCCTTTTCTTCTCTCCACATCTTCTTGCTTCTGACTACAGTATCAGTAAGCAGTTTAGGCTCTTAGATACAGTCATGCTGATGATAGTTATCACATAGATTAGACAGCCACCTGGTAGAAGTTTTAGTTTCTATGATGCTTGCCTGTTCTAATCCCACATGTTCATTACCACCTCCCTTACCATGACCAAGAAGCTGGTTTACAGATTGGGAAGATGGGGTATGTAGAGGTAGTCATTTCAAGATTTCACCTCTAATTTTGGGGAAGGAGAACATGGTATCATGTTCTTTGAAAACTGTAGTTCTTTCTTTTTTTTCAAAGCCAATTTTTATTGAAGCTTTGTGCATTTCATACAAAATTTGCAATCAAATCTAGACCCGTGTCCCTCTCCCTACCACCCCCCCAACAGAGCTCATGCATTCTGCCAAACATGTTTTTCATCTTTTTCTCAGTCTCATCTGGCACTGAAGGTTTGGAGGATTCTTGGAGAGATGTGAGTCTTCAGTCCATATTGGAAGGTTGAAAAGCTGTGTCTCATGTCTTTGAAAACTGAAGTATTTATTTTTTGTTTATTTTTATTTAATTTATTTAATTTATTTTAATAATAAGTAATAAGTAATGAATACAAGCATCCTTCATGTAAAATCAATTTGCAAGCAGCTATGCCCAAACTTATACAGCCCAAGGTCCCCATTGTCCAGCTGGAGGGGTTTGTGTACAAGCATGTTGATCAAATAAGAGCCCAGTCTATATTGCTATAGGAAAACTGTAGTATATCTAAGCCACATTACTGTGATGTTTAAAAAAGAGGCGGTTTTCAGCATTCAAAGCCAAGAGTGGACCCCAGCTGCCAAGATCCCCTTCCTTTAGATGTCTCTTGGAACTGTGCTTCCCCAGTCAGGGCTTTGCTCATTCTATATTGAAGAGTATCCCCAGCATGAAATGGGGGAAGTAACAGTCAGGACCCTCCCTCATCTTACAAGACTCTTAGATCCCTAGGTCTAGAATATTACACACACAACAAACAGATTTCTTGCATTGTTTGTTCTCTTTCAGGACTATGACAAATAAAACATGCATATGTACTTTCTTTTTTTTTTTATGTATATGAGTGTACTGTCTGCATGTAGGTTGGTGCACCCGTGTTGTGCAATGCCCTGGAGGTCAGAAAAGGGTATCGGATTACCCTGGAACTGGAGTCAAAGACGGTTTTTAGCCGCCATGTGGGTGCTGGGAATCGAACCCTTGTTGGTGCTCTTAACCGCTGAGCCGTCTCTCCAGCCCTGCATATGCACTTTCACATTCTCTCTTATACTAACTTTGTTGCAGGGCAAGGGGGGACCTGAGGAACAAGAGGAACACATGGCTTAGTGAGCTTGTTTACATTACAAACAATAACGTTTTTGTTACCAGGTTAGGTAAAGGTCATTAGTCCAGATTATATCCATATTATTATCCATATTCTAAAAGTCATTCCTCCCCTTTATAGAAAAAAAAACCGTGATGGTAATGAAGCCATTCCCTAACTGTAAACTAGAGCCAACTGTAATAGTGGTAATTTCTTATAAAACAGGTATAACTACCTTTTTTAATTGACTGATAGACATAGGAATTGTGAAAGTCTTATAAAGACTTTACTATTGAATTTGGCTCGAAATTTTCTATTTAGAGCCAAATTCAATAGTAAAGTCTTTATAAGCTGTGTAATTAAGCAAAATATATTAATTCAGGAAAGCTCTGATATCAGCAATGAATTATTCTGCCTAGGAGATGTTGGCTAGGGGATCCAAGCCCCCAAAATTATAAAGGCCTTTGCCTGTAAGTGGGATATATGCAGGGAGAAAGGTGATAAGTCTCTGTTGTCGAAGACCTGGTGTAAGCATGAAGAAATGTTTTGAGACATCACTTGCTAATGTACAATTGGCCTCTGAAATGCCAGAGAGCGTTACCAAAGGCCACTAAAGCAGTACAGCAAAATATTGGTCTCCTTGAGACAAGCAAGACTCCTCTGTCAGTATCAGCTACACCTCAACTGCCTGGAGATACTGTGGAACAGTGGCAGCCATGTGTCTATATATATGCCAAATCTAATTGGCTATTAGCTCTCTCTTTGGAGGAATAATTCACAGTGGATGCCACAAGCTTATGTCCTCTATAGTTAGGAGATGTTATAAGCCACAATAAGAACTTGTCACCCTTTATAGAGAAACCACAGTTTGTGGATTAGCATACCATCCAAGCATCTGTGTCTATGCTCACAGCTTAGCTTGCCACAATAATTAGTACTGCTTCAATGCCTGTACATCTAATTGCTAGTGCTTTGTTAGTAGGATTAAAAAGGTATCCCTGGATAAGCTGTCAACCCATGAAGGAGAACAACCTGAACAGACTAGAGTCCAAAATGACATCTCCAGAGAAAATAGACTGTTTTGCTTCTCACCCACTTGTGCCCCTTTCCTAAAGCCCAGGGAACAACTTGTGGAAGAGGAGGCATGGTAGCATGTAAGGGCTGCGGAGAGATAGGGGTGAATTGTGAGACTACAGCAATATAGACTGGACTCCTACTTGATTAACATGCTTATGCATATAAGCTTCTCCAACTGGACTATTGGGAACCTTGGGTTGTTCAAAATTTGGACATAGATACTTACAAATTGGTTTTACATGAATGTTACTTACATTCATTGCTTATGCTTAATAATTTGGCTCACTTCAAAAAAAATGCACCAATTACCTAATTTTATGGCAAACTGAGTACCATCAATGTTATCTGAAAACAACTGTGCTATTATATTGTAGAATCCCTTAAAAAATAAATAAAAGAAGAAGAAGAAAAAAAATGTCATTCCTAGCTGGGTGTGGTGGTGCATGCCTTAATCCCAGTGATCCTGGGAGGCAGAGGCAGGCAGATCTCTGTGAGTTCAAGGCCAGCCTAGTCTACATAGTGAGTTCCAGGCCAGCTGGGCCTACAGGGACACCCTGTCTCAAAAAAAAAAAAAAAAAAAAAAAAAAAAAAAAAAAGTCATTCCTTTAAGAAACTGCTGTTTCCTAGCTGTGCAGCATTGAGCTCATGTCTCTCCTTCTCTGAAAACCAATTGGCAACAGCATATTTCTTGGGCTCCTTTGATGTGTCCTTCACAGAGAGCCTGGCCTGTGTTAGCCATGTCTTTTTTGGTGGCATACATACAGTGGGCCTCAGGATTTGTAATAGACAAGATTTCCTTTAGATTTTTACCATTTAAAATATTTTATTTTATGCATATGAGTGTGTTGCCTGCATGTGTGTAAGTGCACCCATGTATGTAATGCCCATGGAGGTTAGAAAGGGGCATTGTATTCCCCTGGAACTGGAGTTTCAGACAGTTGTTAGCCACCATGTGGGTGCTGGGAACCAAACCCGGGTCCTCTTCAAGAGCAGCCAGTACTTTTTATCAGCTGAGCCATTTCTCCAGCCCCTAAATTTTACTATTTAAAAATTTTTGAATATGCATATGTGTTTGTGTGGCTATATGTGCATGTGAGTGCAGTTGTCTGTGGGTCCAGAAGAGACTGTCAGATCCCTTGGAACGAGAGTTATAGGTGGGTATGAGCTGCTTGACATGGGTGGTGGGAACCAAACTTGGGTCCTCTGTGAGAACAGTACAGACACTTAACTAATCTCTCTAGCCACCAGGATTTTCTTTAACAGCTATCTATTTTTGTGTGTGTACTCGTGTGTGCAGGTACACATGCATAGGTGTATATCCTTGTGCATATGGAGGTAAGAGGTCGATTTCAGGTGTTGTTCCTCAGGAGCTACCTGCTTTGTTTTTTGAGAGAAGGTCTCTCATTGGCCTGGATCTTGCCAAGTAGGCGAGGATGGCTGGCCAGCATGCACCAGGGCTCTTCTTCTCTGCCTCTTGGGCCAGCCAGGGCTACATAATGAGACCCTGTCTCAAATAAACTGAAACAAAACAAAAAACCCAAACAAACAACTCAGGTTCTGCTTGCCAAGGTGAGCACTTTACAGAATGAACTGCACTCCTAGCCTCCTTGTCTTAATTTTTGAGATGATGTCTGTGTACCAGAAATTCATATGTCTCATATCTACCAGCTCAGATAATCCTCACAGTGGTAATGAGCCAGGCCTGCTGTTTCTTCAGCTCACAGGATGGTGACAGGCTAGGCATTGCATCCAAGATTATACACCCAGTGTCTGGGCTGAGTTTGGACATCTGTTTTTGGACTGTGCTGAAAGATCCCCTGACATCTGCTCTTTGTGGCTACCAGGGTGGCTTTGATACTCTGTGATTGTCATAGAATGTTTCTCTGGTCATATTTGTTACTGTGACATACATTTCTATCTATCTATCTATCTATCTATCTATCTATCTATCTATCTATCTATCTATCTATCTATCTATCTATCTATCTATCTATCATCTCATCCATCCATCCATCCATCCATCCATCCATCCATCCATCCATCCATCCAATATATCCAGTATATCTATGGCTCAGCCCTGGTTGTTTAAGTCAAGGAGAGTGAGAACTTAAAAAGAGGCTGTTCCCTTTGTTTTCAGGACCTGGGAAGGACCTTCATGTTTCTCAGTCTACCTGATCCCATGCCTCTGTCTGGTTCCTTCTGCTCTCTGGTCTCCTGCCCTGCGGCAGTGCAGTCTCAAGGCTCCATTGGGATCTCTATGGGTTGCCCTTTTCCAAAACTTTCTCTGACTCTTTGCTGTGAACTTTTATTTTATTTTATTTTATTGATTTATTATTATTTTTTGGTCTTTTTGAGACAGGGTCTCCCTTTAGTCCTAGCTTGCCTGGAGCTCACTCTGTAGACCAGGCTGGCTTTGAACTTACAGAGATCCGCCTGCCTCTGCCTCCCGAGTGCTGGGATTAAAGTCATGCACCACCACGGCTGGCTTATTTATTTTTGGTCTTTTTGGGACAGGGTCTCCCTGTAGCCCCAGCTGCCCTGGAACTCACTCTGTAGACCAGGCTGGCCTTGAACTCAAACCCACCTGCCTCTGCCTCCCAAGTGCTGGGATTAAAGGTATGCACCACTACACACGGCTTGCTGTGAACTTTTAAATGTGACTTTTTAGAAAGTTCCCCATAGCCAGGCAGTGTGACAGGAAGACAAATTGTTGAGCTCTAAATTGAAGACAAACAGCAGGCAATTTGTCTGATGTGTTTGTTCCAGGTCTGTTCTCATGCCTTCTTCCTCAGCTTTGAGTGATGGGAATGGCTTCCTACTGCTCTGAAGGTTGAGCTTCTGGGAGGGGCTTTATTTGAGAATGTTCTAGTAAAGCATCATCAACAATTAGATGTAGTCTTTATTTTTGCAGATTTAATTGGAGGGCCCCCCCTTTCCTCTCTTGATTCTCCCCACTTAGAACAATTCTAAAAGCACCAGAATTCAGCATATTTTGGAGAGAATTTGGCAGCAGGCTTACTGTATAATTGCCCAGAAAGGGAGGAAAAACAAAACCACACTTAACTTTTGAAGATGAAAACCAATCTTTCAGGTCTGGGTGGCTTTTGTTAGAGCAAGCTGTCCCCTCCTTCTGAGACCCTCTGCAATGAGTGCCATCTCCCCAGTCCTCATGGAGTCCTCATATGGAGCAGAGTTGATTTGGACAGTCTTTTCTCATTGCTGTGACCAAAGCACCTGGCAGAAACAACTGCAGTGAGAAAAGATTTATTATGGCTCATGGTTTATTGTTGGTCCATCATGGTCGTGAAGGCGTGGCAGAGTGTTTGTTCTGGCGGTAAGAGTGAGCAGAGGCTGTTCACAATGGAGGTGGGCCAGGAAGCAGAGGGTGTAACTGGAACCACGGGCTTTATCGCCTTCCAAGGCCCATCCTCAGTGACTACCTTTCTCCAGCTAGGCCCCACCTACAAACAGCTCCATGGGCTGGAGGCTGGAGGGATGGTCAGTTAAGAGGGCTTGCTGCATTCTCAGAGGACCAGAGTTCGGTTCCCAGAAGTTCACAATCACTTGTGACTCCAGCTTTAGGGGATCTGATGCCCTCTTCTGGCCTCTCAAGCACTCATACACATGTCCCTATATACATGTGGACACATACACATACACATGAATCAAAACAACATAAGTCTTTAAAAAAAGCTCTTAGGGGCTGGAGAGATGGCCTAGCTGTTAAGAGCGCCGACTGCTCTTACAGAGGACCCGGGTTTGATCCCCAGCACCCACATGGCGGCCGAGAACCATCTGAAACTCCAATTCGGGAGAACTCCAGTTCCAGGAGAATCTGAGACCCTCTTCTGACCTCCGCGGCATTGCACGACACGGGTGCACAAACCTGCATGCAGACAGTACATTCATACACATACAGAAATAAATAAAATTAAATAAAAAAAATTTTAAAAAAGCTCTTAGTCCTCCAACATAGCACCACAACCTGGGAGACAAGTGATCAAAATCTGAGCCTGTCTGGACATTTCAGATTCACACTGGGCCAGTAGTACTTACTCTGGTTTACAATTTCACACTCTGTGTCTGGTTAGGGTTTGACGTTTCTGCTTGACTTGGCATTTCAGGAGAGAATGGATTCTAGCTATTTCCCTGTCTCCGTTTTTTTATCTTCAGGGCTGGAATCCACAGCCTAACATGTCACAGGTGACTGGCAAGCATCCAAGAGGTGACAGTGCAGCTTGAGTGAGGCTTGGCTTCCGATCTCCCCTCTCCACGCTGTGCTCCTCACTAGCTCTGCTAGACTGCTGTGTTCTCGAGTTTTTCCTCAGCCAAGACCTGCTGCTGCCCACTTTGGCTACTCCTTCCCTGCCCCAGATGGCTGTGGCTTGTTGTGCTGTGCTCATCAAGAGAGAAAACTCCATCTCAGGAGGAAATGTATTTGGTTCAAAGATATGTAATAGTGTAATTACATGGTTATGTGTGTGTAGAAAGATCTGTGTGTTGGAAAAAATACTGTGTTAAGCCAATGAAGTGAGGAGTGTGTAGGATTTAGCCTGCCATTAGGAGGAACAGCTCATATGAGAGAATGTTTATCTTTCTGAGAGTGCAGTGTTGGGGTGAACCCAGGATGTGGTGGTTAGTAACTGGAAGATAGGTCCTGTCTCCATAACAGACCCCAGATACCTTTGGCTGCCTGGATGGCAGTGTGCTTCTCATAGTAATGAGGGTATCATTATAAAAGTCACGGACATGAACTGGGAAGATGGCTGGGCCTGTGAAAGTGCTTGCTGCCCAAGCATGGAGACCTGAGGTAGATCTATAGAACCCATACGAAAAGCATACCTTTCTGATCCCAATGCTGGAGATGCAGAAACAGGAGGCTTCCCAGGGCTCAGTGGTCAGCCAGGCTTGATGAATTGGTATAGTCCAGGTTCAGTGGGAGACTGTTTTTGAAAAAGGGAAAAGGTGCAGGGCTTGTACGATGGCACACAGTGCGTACTGCAGTCAGTTTGAGTTCCTTCATGTCAGCTGCATGACCTTGGGTACATTCATGCTCACTTCCTCATTGTAAATCAAGGATATTGGGAAGACATGAACCAGGCTCCATGTGGAGTTATTCACTGTTGACTTCTGACCTCTCCCAGCTGGTGCCCAGTATATTGTTGGCTTGATTCCAATTACGAACAAACATCTCCTTTGTCCATAGGTTCCAGTCACTTTTCTGTCATGAGAGTGGCTAGGGAATGAGATTTGCAGGATCGCTTCTGTCAGGGAAACTTGAACGAACATGATGTCAGTGTTGGTAGAGACACATCGTGCTGATTTTCTTAGTAATTAGCCTGAATGAAGAATCCTGACCCTTGGTGAGGACACCCCTCTGAGGACTTCCTTGACTTCTAGCAATGGCTGGCACCTTCACAAGGGTTTGCCACTCCCAGCCAGGCTAATCCCCAGCCTAATCCCCTGTTCCAGGTGCAGCCTGCGTAGAGCCATGGGGGGGTGGGGGGTGGAATTGGCACCTGCTTCTCTTTCAGAGATGGTGGCTCAGTGTACTGTGTATTTGGCTGCTTCTCTGAGCAGAGGCAAGAACTTAATTCCTGCCCATCAGAGCTGAGTGCTGAGCTGCTCCAAGAGGATTTGGCACTCTTTCACCACTTTGCTTACAAGGAATTAAATGTCTTGGACTAAACTTTTCTCTTTAAAAGATAATGCTGACCTTTAATCCTAGCACTTGGGAGGCAGAGGCAGGTGGATCTTTGTGAATTCAAGGCCAGCCTGGTCTACACAGTGAGTTCCAGGACAGCTGGGGCTACAGGGAGACCCTGTCTCAAAAAGACCCAAAAAAAAAAAAAAAAAAAAGATAATGCCGAAGTTTCATTGAAATGTTCATAAGTCTCTTGGCCACATTATTTTTAAACTTGGAAGAACGGCATGTGCATGAGGAGTTCAGAGGAAGGCTTCAGGTGTCTTTCTCTTTCCACCTTATTCCTTTAAGTCAGGCTCTCCTAGTTGGGCTGGACTGGGCTGGCCAGCCAGTGAGTTCCTGGGATCTTTTATTTATTTTTATTGATGCTTTGTGTATTTCATACATCATTTTCCAATTCAGTTCAGGCATATTTCCCTTTCCCTTCCCCCCCCCATCCCACCCCACCCCATCCCAGATCATGCATTCTTCCATAACTGTCCTGCATCTTTCTCTCAGTTTTTTTTTCATTTTTTAGCAATAAGTGATAATTTATGAATACAAGCATCCCTCATGTAAAACCAATTTGTAGGCTGCTGTGCCCAAACCCCCACAGCCCCACCATCCAGCGGGGGGGGCGGGCGGCGGCGGCTTGTATGTTCAGTCAAGTTGATCAAATGAGTGTCCACACTGACTATATTGCTGTAGTTTCACCATTCACCCCAATCGCAGCCCTTACATTCTACCATGCCCCCTCTTCTGCAGATTGTTCCCTAGGCTTAGAAAAGGGGCACAGGTGGATGAGAAGCAAAACAGTCTACTTTCTCTGGAGCTGTTGTCTTGGACTCTGGTCAATTCTGGCTGTTTCCTTTCATGGGCTGACAGTTTGTCCAGGAATAACCTTTCGATCCTACTAATGAAGCACAAGCAATTAGATATATAAATAGGTATTTAAACAGCACTAATAGTTATGGTAGGTTACTTTGGTATAGACACAGATGTTTGGATGGTATGTTAATCCATGAATTACATTTTTTTTTTCCTGTTAAATATGACAGGGTCTTACTGTGGCTTATAGCATCTACTAACCTGTAGAGGATGTAAGCTTGTGGCATCAGCTGTGGGTTATTCCTCCGTGGGAGAGAGCCAATAGCCAATTAGATTTGGGATATACAGGCATATGGCTGCCTCTGCTGCACAGTATTTCCAGGCAGGTGAGGTGTAGCTGGTGCTGATGGTGGAGTCTTACTTGACTCAAGGAGATCTGTATTTGCTTTATTGGTTTAGTGGCCTTTGGTAACACTCTCTGGTATTCCAGAGGCCATCTGTACCCTTGCATGTGTGGTCTCAATACATCTTTCCCATGTTAACATCAGGTCTTTGACAGCAGGGCCTTATTGCCTCTCTTCTTGCAGGTATCCCAGTTTAGAGGCAAGGAGCCTTTACCTTTCGTGGGGGCTTGGATCCCCTGGCCAACATCTCCTTGGTAGAATAATCCATTGCTGATGTCAGAGCTCCTGTATTATATTTTGCTTAAGTGCATAGCTTAAGGACTTTAGTATTATAGTTGGTTCTGAATAGAGAATAATCCTTTTCACAGTTCCTATGTCTATTAGTCAATTAAAGAAGGCAGTTTTTACTGGTTTTATAAGAGATTACCTCTATAATAGTTGTCTCCAATTTACAGTTGAAGAATGACCTCATCATCATCATATTTCTCCTTGTTCTATGGTGGGGAGGCAAGAAAGTCTCTCGTATTAAAACCTTTGCGGCACCTAGAAGGTAAGTTTCATTAGGACTCATTATAAATAGTTGTTACAAGTAGGATCCACAGAGGGGTTTGATGTTTGTAGCAATCTGAGGCTTTTCTTCCTTTCAATGTTCAGATGGGTCAACCTTTCAGATGGGACTTTCTGGTACATCCTACTCAATGCAAAGCTGTATCTGTTCTTTCTCAGCCATTAAGTTGGTGACATTTTGACCTGTTGGAACATACAAATCTTTTCCCGTAGTTAGTTTTAAGATTTGAATTGCAAGGTTTTTGACGAAAAGGTTTCATGTCTATCTGTATCCCCCGCCTTTTTTTTTTAACCCATGAGTCTCCAGAAGACAGTTGTATTATACATACCTATAGGGTGGAATCAAGGCACAGATTTCATCAAATTCACCCATGCTGTTTTGGGTGACTATATATGATTAACTTGGGAAGCAAACTTATTCCTTTAAGTGAGGCTCTCCTAGTTGGGCTGGGCTGGGCCAGTGAGTTCCTGGATCTTTTTTTTTTTTTTTAATTGTTTATTTTTATGTGTTTGAGCATTTCGCTTGTGTGTATGTAAGTGCACCACATGCATGCAATGCCCAAGGCATCAGATCCCCTGGAACTGGAATTACAGATGGTCATTAGTCACCAGGTGTGTGCTGAGAACTGAATGAACCTGGGTCCTCTGGAAGAACATCCAGTGCCCTTAACCACTAATCCATCTCTCCAGCCCCTCCTGGGATCTTCTTGAGCCTACTGAGCCATTTTCTCATTGGTCACATCTTACTGGCCAAATTAATATTAGGAGGAGGAGAAAAGAAATCCTCTAGTAACAGGGAGAATGCACACATTGTGGGTACTAGTGCCCCGGTGAACCCCTTAGAAGAATGGAGACAAGGTTATTTGCTGCAGCTGATTCATTCTGTCATTATTAATCCTCACTACTTTCTTGGGGATAGCCCCAGAATTTTTTTTTTTTTTGATAGCCCCAGAATTTTAAGTTGTGCTTAGGCAGCCACTTCAATAAGAGTTGGTGCTCCAGTAAAAGTCTGTCTCTAATCTTCCCCTTCTTTGTGAACCTCAGTTCCTTTCTAGAAAGGGCAAGCTTTTCCAGAATTCTGAATGATTGATTCTAAGGCCAGTGGCAATGAGTTTTGTGTACCAGGAAGACTACCATGACTCAGATGATGGGACGGCCCATACTAGGACAGCGTGGGCTGGAGGCTGGATGTCAATAGATTGTCCCAGGACCAGTTTTGCTGGCCACAGAGGGCTGTCTCCAGTCCATGCTGTAGGTGGCCATCATAGGAATGAATGTTAAATCACAGTGTGGTTGGCCTTAATTTTGGTTTGGATTCATGGTTGTTTAGTCCTCTGAGTTTGCTTGTTTGATACACGGGAGAGGACTTATATACTCTGCTGATGTCCTGACAAACTTTGAAAGGTTGCAGCTAGATCCAGATGTGGTAGAATAAGCTCATAATCCCAGTCCTTGGACTGAGAGAGGAAGATTTTGAGTGGGAGACCAGCCTGGGCATGCAATGCTTCAAAATCTCAGAAGGGACAGGGTAGAAAGATCATTGCCAGAAAAATATTCTTCAGTAAAGTATTTACAATGCTGTGGCTCATGGTATGGTTCCATTCATTTCAAATGGCCAGAATAGGCAATTTACGGAGTATCTGGAAGTGGAAGAGTGGTTGTCGGGAGCTGGGGATGGGGAAGGGATGGTCGGGAAGACTGCTGCTGTCACAGTTTCTTTTTATTGTTGAGGTGATGAAGATGTTCTAGTGTTAGTGGTGTTGGTAGTACAAACTTTTAGACATACCAGAACTCACTGGCTTTTGTATTTTAAAGGGTGAATTATGAATTATATTTCAACAAAGATAAAAGTACATGGGGATTTTGATAAAAATAAACCAAACATTGATAACTACCGTGTATCGAGCACTCATTAACTTCATGGAGCATTAGCGTTATGTCCCATTTCTGGGTTGTTATATGTGTATATGGGGGCAACTAGACCTTCTTCTTTGGAATCTGAAGTGTTGGAATCTCAGTTGCTTTGGTTTCTAGCCTGTGGAGACAGCAGTAACTGTAACCTAGGATTTTTAAGGCACAAAGGTCATCCATCCTCTTCCCACTTTCCTAATCCCTCTTGGGAATACTGGCATGCTAGCTCTGACAGCAGAGGACACCTCATTATATATTTTGTAAAGCTTTTTAAACTTAATTTTTATTTGATGTGTGTCAGTGTTTTTGCCTGCATCTAAGTGTGCCCATGTCTTGCAATGCCTGTGCTGGAACTGGAGCTTCTGACGGTTGTTTGGCACCATGTGGGTGCTGGGATCTGAACCTGGGTCCTCTAGAAGAGCAGCAAGTGCTCTTAACTGCTAAGCAATTTCTCCACCAACTGATTATATATACATGTATATATATTTCTTTTTCTTTTTAAATTGAAGTTTTGCAAATTTCATACAATATACTTTGATCACATTCAGACCCCCCTTCCCTATCTACACCCTCTTAGGGCCCCCTGCTGGATTTCATGCACTCTGTCATATATATTAAGGGTTACTGAGTCAAGTCTGTTCCCAAATGTCCTTTAGTGTGCATCCATTCACTGGAGAGCCTGGTTAACCTATTTAGTGTCATACCCTTAAAGAAAACCAACTACTTCTCCCAGTAGTTGTCAGCTAATAGTTCCTCAGCTAAGGTTGGGGCTTACCTGCTTCCCTACTTCTCTGCTGGGATTTTGTCTGGCTTGTGCTTGCAGAGGTCTTATGCATGCTATCACCATTGCTGTAAGTTTGCATGAATAACTTCCCAGCTGTCTGGAAAACTTGTCTGTTTCCTTGTGGTCATAAACCAACCAGGTTCTTACAGTCTCTCCATTCTGTCCTCTGCAGTGGTCCCTGAGCCCTGGGTGGCAGAGGTTTGATAGAGGAGTCCTATTCATGGATAAATACTCTGCAGTCTCTTATTCTATGAGCTTTCTCCAGTTGTAGCTTTCTGGGCTCATTACCCTCTGTTGCATGAATAAGCTTACTGGTGAGAGTTGATATATTCTCTACCTCCTGTTCCACTGCCTCTGACCCTTAGGTGTAGAGGTCACATTGTAGATGTGTCACTTAGGGCTGGGCACCTCACAGACACTCATTCTCTGTGTTTGACCAGTAATAGAACTTTGTAATAGTTATCATCTGTTACAAAAAGCTTCTTTGGTGAATGGTCAGAGGTATACTTATATCTAAGAATTTGGAGCTAGAATCCACAAATGAGAAAGAGCATTCATTACCTGGTTTTTGTTTTGTTTTTTGAGTCTTGTGTTACTTCATGTAGCATAATAGCTTCTAGTTCCATCCATTTACCAGGCTAATGGGGAGCTTGCAGCACAAATGCACCTTGTTGTGAAGCAGGGCGATAGCTACCAGATGGGCAGATGATAAATAGCTGAGCAGGGTAGATGTCAGCTCTGGAGCAGTGACAGTGGGCTAGTCTTGAAAGAGGATGATGAGAACAGACTGGTGCTGAAACAGGACAGCAGCAACCGAGTGTGTGAGTTCTGACTAGCTAACAGGGTAGATGGCCCTGATGATCTTTTTGACAAAGTCACAGTGATGATCACTTCTTCTGTCATTTGTATAATGTCTTCCTACCTCCAGCTTGAATGTCTGGTCCCTAACTTGGATACCCGATCCTCACTTCAATAACTGTTCCCTCACCTAAATACTAGATCCCTCCCTTGACTACTTGCTCCCTTGCCTGAATACCTGATCCCTGTTTTGAATACCTGTTTCTTACAACATTTCCTAAGGCTGATCTTATGGACCCCATTGATGGCTTTGGAAGCCACATTGACATACTTCCTGATCTTAAAATATGTAGCAGATCCCCTGACCCTGGGGGTCAGCTCCATCCTTTCCCCTTTCCGCCCTGTTCTGATAGCCCGTAGTAGCCCCCTTAGCCTGTGGTTTCTTCACCCTTGACTTGGGGTTGGGCTCCTTTGGAGCCTCTGTTCCCTCCAGCTGTCTCTTAGCTGGGCATCTATGGTTGGCAGTGGCTGTGTTCTTGTGTTGGGAGCAACAGCTCCTGTATGGCTGGACATGCTCTGCTAGGCCCAATACTTACTGCCTCCTTCAACCCTGCAGGCCTGGCAGAGTGTAGGACCCTGGCTTTCTGTGTTGCCTGGCCCACTGTTTGTTGCTCTTGTCTGTAGGCAGTTTCCTCATTAACCTTCACCACCTCCCCTTGTTCCATCTGGTTTCTGTTGGACTGATTGCAATACCAGCTTGCTCTAACGTCATGGTTTGCACTTAATGGTTCCCTTCTCCAATGCTTGTTCCCCAGATTCTGGCACAACTGGCTGTTCCTCAGGGTACCAGGGCCAGTGCACATGCCACTGCTTCTAAGGGGGTCCTTGTCAGTCCACTCTCCCATTTATTTCATCCTAGTACCATGCCTTATTTTCTTTATAGCACTTTGGCCCTTTGAGATGATCATCCACTTGGCTGGCTGGCTGGCTGGCTGGCTGGCTGGCTGGGCTTGGCCACTCTCCTGAGACACCAGAGGTTTGGCAAGATTTTCTGTGCAAGGCTAGAGAATGAAAACTTCCAGCTATGTAGAACATATGGTCTTTGTTGTGACCACTGAAGCCTGCTGCCTTGTTGAGAAGATAGACACTGAAAATACATCAGTGAACAGGCCCATCTGTGTGCCACTAAAACTTTATATATAGAAAGGGGCAGGGTAGAAGTTTGTTACAAGTAAATTAACATGCCAGTAAAGTCAGTGAAAAACAAAAGACACAGCAGCTGGAGTTGGCTCCAGGGGCCATCTCCTCCTGTGAACTAGTCCAAAAGCTCCTGAGCACAGGGCCTGCATTTGTTTGCTTCACTTTGGGCTCAGTGCTTTGAGTCCAGGTACTCCTAATGCAGGCATTTCTGATGAGTCCTGTGTTTGTTAGTTCTGGCAATAGACAGGAGATCCCAGGGTTGGCTCACTCTATTAGGAAAGTTGGATACTGGCCTCCTGGAGAACTTTTACATGAAAGTTGGTTGGTGGCAACAATTGGACAAGGTGGGTAGAGAGGCTTGATTGAGTGATTGATTTTTGTGTGTGAGGTCAGAAGAGATCATCAGATGCCTTCTTCTGTTGCTCTTTGATTACTGTCTTGAGACAGGGTCTCTAAGTGAACCTGAAGTTCACTGTTTCAGCTAGGCTAGCTGACCAGTAAGTTCCCTGAGTCTACCCGTCTCTGCTCCAGTGCTGGGATTACAGATACACACAGCCATGCCTGAGGGTTTTTTTTTTTTTTTTTTTAAATAAGGGTGCAGAGGATTCAAACTTAGGTCTTCATGCTGAGAGGAGGCTTCCTGTGGTAGGGTGGCTTGTTGGGGTTGATGGGAAGGAGGGGCAGAGGCCAGATCTCTGAGTCCTGTGTGCTGTGCCTGGCAGTTTGCTCATTGTCTTGCATACAAGTAGAATGTCAATGAAGATGGGACTGAAGGGTTCACATGGAGAAATTTTCTCTTTGAGAATAGAGTGGAGGACAGGCTGGGGAGGGTGTGGCAACAACAGGAAGCAAGGAGACCCTCTAGAGGTTCTTGCTTCCACGTGGGTTTGGTCTGGGGTCTTAGAAGTGGTAGAATTTACATTCAGCCTGGGCTGATACTCTTCCCCACCTTAGAACTTCCCATGGACTTGTGGGAGAGTATGAGTGGTAAGTGGTGGTAGACCGATTTTTCTGGCTACTTGGTGATGGTGTTGCTCCCTGGTGTAGAGGATGAGCAGTACAGCCAGGAGAGGGTACAGTCAGGTGTTTTGAGTGTGTCTGTGTTTTGTGTGTACATGTGTATGTGTGTATGTATGTATATGTGTCATATGTGTGATGTGTGTATGTGGAGTATGTGTTTGGTATGTGTTTGTGGTATGTACATGTGTATGTGGGTGAACGTGAACAACCTCAAGTATCATTCCTCAGGTACCATCTACCTTTTCTTATTTAAAAAAATTATTTTTTATAATATTTTGGTTTTTGACATCATAAATATATACCTTGGTCATATCCATTCCTAGTTCCTCTCCACCTTCTCCCTCTTTTTGTTTAGACTGGATCTCTCATTGATCTAGAACTTGGTAAGTAGGCTAAGCTGGTTGGCTATTGAGCTCTGGGATCCATTTGTTACCACCTCCCCAGCACTTGGGCTTATAAATGCTCACATCTGGCATTTTTTCCCTTTATGTGGGTTCCTCATGGTGAGCTTGTGTCCGTAGTTGTAAGTGCTTTACTGATGGAGTTATCTCTCTAGCCACATGCACCGGGAAGATGAGGGCTCAGTTTGAGGATGCAGATGATTGCCGTGGATGGTGGGGTCAAGCTGTGGAGATGTCTGCTAGAGGGAAAGTTGCTTTCCTAGTTGGGAAGGGAGGGCATTTTGTTGGTGGGAATACAAAGGGGCAGAGAGTAAGTAGAAGGATAAGAAGGAGCCAGCTCTCTGAGATTTGGGGGAATAATGTTCCATGCAGCAGGAAGGGTACATGTAAGGCCCTGAGGAGGGGATGCGTGTGGACCATGTAAGGAACATAACAAGGGTGAGTGTGGCTAGGACAGGCCACAAGGAAAGGAGGTAAGAAGTGAGACTGCAGGCCTGTGGGAGTTTGGGAGTAGAATGAACCAAGATTTTTGGTTAATAGGGTACTAGTCAAGCCTGTTTAAGAAAATCACACAGAAGTGACTTGTTATGTAAAGGAGATTTATAAAATGTGCAGAATCCTTGAATTGTAGGTTTTGATGGTTTGAAGGTTTTTTTTAACCTATTTTAATTTTTTTGTATGTGTAGGGTTATACATGCATGTATGCATGTTCCCAGAGTGTGGACATGTGTGTGTTTATGTGGAGAGCTAGGATTGATATTGTGTATCTTCCTTTATTCTTCCTGTCCACTTTTTTTGGGTGCTAAATCCAAAGTTTATGGATTGGCTAATCTAGCTGACCAGCATGCCCCTGGGATCCTGTCTATACCACTTGAGTTCTGGGACCACAGGCAGCCATTGTGCCTGCTCAGCCTTTTTAATGTGGGTTCTGGGGGTCTGAACTCTGGCCCTTATGCTCATGTGACCAGTGCTTTATCCAATGAGTCAGTCCTTTTCCAGTCCAGTGGGAGTTGAACCCCACGACATCTTTCCATCTGGCCTGGTTTTACAGTGTTGAGACCATTTAGTGCTGCTTATAAGCATGCTCTTTTTTTTTTTTTTTTTTTTTTGGTCTTTTGGAGACAGGGTCTCCCTGTAGCCCCAGCTGTCCTGGAACTCACTCTGTAGACCAGGCACTCACAAAGATCTGCCTGTCTCTGCCTCCTAAGTGCTAGGATTAAAGGTGAGCACCACCACACCTGGCTTGAGCAGGCTCTTCTTTTGGTTGATAATGTCTTTCTTGGAAGTGGCTGTAGGAGCAGCCTGAACGCTGGCTGGTCTGACCGTGGGGTTCTCTCTCTTGGAAGTGGCTGTAGGAACAATCCGAGTGCTGGCTGGTCTGACCGTGGGGTTCTCTCTCTTGGAAGTGGCTGTAGGAGCAGCCGAGTGCTGGCTGGTCTGACCGTGGGGTTCTCTCTCTTGGAAGTGGCTGTAGGAGCAGCCCGAGTGCTGGCTGGTCTGACCGTGGGGTTCTCTCTCTTGGAAGTGGCTGTAGGAACAACCCGAGTGCTGGCTGGTCTGACCGTGGGGTTCTCTCTCTTGGAAGTGGCTGTAGGAACAACCCGAGTGCTGGCTGGTCTGACCGTGGGGTTCTCTCTCTTGGAAGTGGCTGTAGGAACAACCCGAGTGCTGGCTGGTCTGACCGTGGGGTTCTCTCTCTTGGAAGTGGCTGTAGGAACAACCCGAGTGCTGGCTGGTCTGACCGTGGGGTTCTCTCTCTTGGAAGTGGCTGTAGGAACAACCCGAGTGCTGGCTGGTCTGACCGTGGGGTTCTCTCTCTTGGAAGTGGCTGTAGGAACAACCCGAGTGCTGGCTGGTCTGACTGTGGGGTTCTCTCTCTTGGAAGTGGCTGTAGGAACAACCCGAGCGCTGGCTGGTCTGACCGTGGGGTTCTCTCTCTTGGAAGTGGCTGTAGGAACAACCCGAGTGCTGGCTGGTCTGACTGTGGGGTTCTCTCTCTTGGAAGTGGCTGTAGGAACAACCCGAGTGCTGGCTGGTCTGACCGTGGGGTTCTCTCTCTTGGAAGTGGCTGTAGGAACAACCCGAGTGCTGGCTGGTCTGACCGTGGGGTTCTCTCTCTTGGAAGTGGCTGTAGGAGCAGCCGAGTGCTGGCTGGTCTGACCGTGGGGTTCTCTCTCTTGGAAGTGGCTGTAGGAGCAGCCCGAGCGCTGGCTGGTCTGACCGTGGGGTTCTCTCTCTTGGAAGTGGCTGTAGGAACAACCCGAGTGCTGGCTGGTCTGACCGTGGGGTTCTCTCTCTTGGAAGTGGCTGTAGGAGCAGCCGAGTGCTGGCTGGTCTGACCGTGGGGTTCTCTCTCTTGGAAGTGGCTGTAGGAACAACCCGAGCGCTGGCTGGTCTGACCGTGGGGTTCTCTCTCTTGGAAGTGGCTGTAGGAACAACCCGAGCGCTGGCTGGTCTGACCGTGGGGTTCTCTCTCTTGGAAGTGGCTGTAGGAGCAGCCGAGTGCTGGCTGGTCTGACCGTGGGGTTCTCTCTCTTGGAAGTGGCTGTAAGAGCAGCCCGAGCGCTGGCTGGTCTGACCGTGGGGTTCTCTCTCTTGGAAGTGGCTGTAGGAACAACCCGAGCGCTGGCTGGGCTGACCATGGGGTTCTCTCTCTTGGAAGTGGCTGTAGGAGCAGCCGAGTGCTGGCTGGTCTGACTGTGGGGTTCTCTCTCTTGGAAGTGGCTGTAAGAGCAGCCCGAGCGCTGGCTGGTCTGACCGTGGGGTTCTGTCTCTTGGAAGTGGCTGTAGGAACAACCCGAGTGCTGGCTGGTCTGACTGTGGGGGTTTCTCTCTTGGAAGTGGCTGTAGGAACAACCCGAGCGCTGGCTGGTCTGACCGTGGGGTTCTCTCTCGGGCAGTGCGTTTATTCATGCCTCTGCAGTCCTCCATGGCTGTCGTTCAGTTTGCGCTGCTATGCTATGAATAAATGAAGAACTTACAGTGTTCAGACTTTTGAGGAACAAATCAGGGAACACAAAACGGAACTTTCAGAGGCCTGCGAACATCTCAAAGTGAGTGAGTACAGACAGGCATGCCGCTGGGGCTGTGCTGCACGCTTGCTATTGCGCAGCCTTTGCGTGCAGGCCTTTCAGGCAGTCACTGTAGAGCACAGATCGGCTGGAGTGACATCCCATCTGCAAACACCTTTTCCTTACTTCAGTGTGCTTTCTAGTGACTAAGTGCCACATAAAGGGCCTGTCAGCTGGCTCAGCGATTCCATGGCATGAAAAGATAACTTGCTGTCATCTTTCTCAGGTCAGCTCACTTAAATGCGTAAGTTCAAAGAAAGCCTCATGATGCCAGCAGGCCAGGGCAGAGCCTTGGCTTCTGAGTGCTTACTCAGCAACATGCCTTTCAGAAACTTAGGTTACAGGCCCATTTTTAATCATTCTGATATTAAAAAAAAGCATTGAAAAAAAAGCGTTGATTCTCATTTGGAAGGCTGTGTGTCATCTAGGTCCATGGGCCATAAGCATCAGAGAATGGAATGCAAATTGACTGACATAGAAAGTGCTTTAATGGGATTATGTCCATTTTTGTTAGGCATGGTCTCTTCTGTTCTCCTCTCTGTGGGTCTTGGTCCTAGATAGTCTTTTCTGGGCAGGTGTGACATGGCCACAGCAGCTCCAGACTTCCTCTTTTCAGGTTTATGGGAAAGATAGAGTATCTTAGCTCTTAGTCAAAAAGTTTTAGGCTTAGAGGCTGGGGATGTGGCTCTGTTGGTGGTAGACTGCTCACCCAGCATGCACAAGCCCTGGGTTTCATCATCAGCACCACAGAAACCAGAAGCAGTGGAATGTACCAGCGATCTTAGCAGCTGAGAGGTGGAAGCATGAGGATTGGAAGTATTAGCAGCTTGGGCTACATAGTGGTTTCTAGGCTTGTCTGGGCTATAGAGTGAGATGCTGTCTCAAAAAAAAGTGTACGTATTTGAATATGTGCAAGGTTTTTCTGGTTATTCCCTAGACAATACAGCATAGTAAGTATTTCTATAACACTTACATTGTATTAGTTTTACAAATCACAAATACACTGGAAGATGAATGTAGGATACATGCACACACTGTGCCATTTTGTTATTAGTGGGATCCTAACCTCCTTGCCCCCCAGTCCTGAGTGATAGTTATATTATTATTAATAGCAGTAGTGATAGGAGTCTTGGTTGAAAATGTGGTTGGGGTGTCACCAAGGTAGAGGCCTTAATTCACCAGTAAAACAAATATTTCTGGAGCATCTTGTGTGTTCCAGCCACCAAGCAAAGTGCTGGGGTTGCAGAGATCAACAAGCAGGTGTTTTCTCATAGGAGAGCAGCCAGAGGTGAGCGAGGGGCTGGGATGGGGTACAGAGTAGCCTGTTTTTGGAAGACTGTTAGCTGAGGGTGCTCTGAGAAGACAGTGGAAGAAACTAATCTTGGAATGAGCTGGGTAGGGTTTCCATGCCAAGACATGAATGTAGAGGAGCTGGCTGGAGAGGAGGGGAGGGTGGATTCCCATGCAGAGCTGGTGTGTATGAATGAAGGTCCTGGGCCAGGGATGCTGAGTTGCTTGGTGTGCAGCCAAGGCTTCATGGCAGGGGTGGTGGCTGGGGCACTTAGCTTGGTCAGGAGTGATTTTTATCACTGAGGCATTTTCTCCTAGCCTTTGTCCACCTACTTCCCAGGAAGTCTCTGTCTGTTGAGGATTTAAGAGGGGGAATGAATCATAAAGAGACAATTGTTTTTTTTTTAATTTTATTTATTTTTTTATGTGTATGAATGTACTGTCTGCATGTAGGTTTGTGCACCCGTGTCGTGCAATGCCTCGGAGGTCAGAAGTGGGTGTTGGATTCCCCTGGAACTGGAGTTCTCCTGGAATTGGAGTTACGGACAGTTCTTAGCTGCCATGTGGGTGCTGGGGATTGAACCTGGGTCCTCTGCAAGAGCAGTCGGCGCTCTCAACCACTAGGCCATCTCTCCAGCCCCCAAGAGACAATTCTTAAGAAGCTAAGACTCCTGCATGCCTATCCTGCCTTAAGTTCTATATTTATTTGTGATATTACTGCTACCAGTAGCTTCAACTAACTGTATTTAAATACTAGAAGCGTTTAAAATGAGAACATTAATTTTCTTTTCTTTCCCTTTTCTTTCTTTTTTTTTTTTTTCTGGTCTTTTTTTAATACGAGGTCTCCTTGTAGCCCCAAGCTGGTCTTGGACTCACAGAGATCTGAGTGTCTCTGCTTCCTGAGTGCTGGGATTAAAGAAAGACATGCATGCACCACCACACCTGGTTCATTAATTTTCATTAAGTTATTCCAGAGAACTTCTAGTCCAGCTGAATTTCATGAATTAAGTACTAACATGTGGTCCATTTTTGTATGTTTTTTTACAAACCACTACTCAAGCCCGACTATGAAGGTGAAATCTCTGCCCTTGCTCTGAGTTGTTGGGCAGGTCTCTCCTTAGGGGATCTGACAGTGGTTAAGGCTGGAGCAACTTGGGGATGCTCTATGACAACTCCTGACATGGCTCATTACCTTGATGCTACCTCCTCTACACCCAGAAGAATTTTTGACTTTCTGGGAGACCCTGAGATGAAATCTCAATTTGCTGACTGAGTAGGGAAAAGAGCTTTCCTGGCTGGCTTGCAGCTGGCGAGGTCACTGTCTCATTCAGGAATGTAGGGGCCATGTGGTTTTCCCTTGCTGCCTTGTCTCTTGAGAGGTCTGATTCCAGTGGCTTGTGACTCTTCCAGCTGGCTGTCTGCCTGCCTCAGAACGGGAGGCACTCCATGGTTCTTGTGTGAGCTCTGCCAGAGATACAGATGGGTCATTCACAGAGAGGTGACTGGAGTGTCACTTGGCCATGTAGACTGCTTGGTTGCCCTGTCATGGGCTTTTGTGGGGCATGTGGAGTTCTCAGTACCTTTTGTTCCTCCCCAGCTCACTTGGCTGCCTTTGTTCTTGTCAGAGTTTACTCTATCACCATCCCTGTCACAGCAGCCACCACTTGTTAGTTGCCTAGGTTGAAGGTGCATTGATTGTCATCGGCACTACATTAATAATGAATTTTATGCTTGTAGCACCTCACAGTTCCTGAGTGCCCACTGTGTTTTGAACATTTATTCAGTCTTCCCCAAAGTCTGGTGACAGGGATACTAATGTGAACACCATTTAATACATGAGAAGACTGGGGGACAAAGAAGTAAATTCTCTTGGGCAAGGAAATGGCTGGGGATTGGATGAATCAGGAGTCACGAGTTGACTAATTTGATTCCCTCCCTCCCTCCCTCCCTCCCTCCCTCCCTCCCTTCCACCCTTCCT
>VZQC01003090.1:246603-309103 GCA_009823505.1 Rhizomys pruinosus
CCTCCCTCCCTCCCTCCCCACCTCCATTCCTCCCTACCTCCCTACCTCCCTCCCTTCCTATTTTCTGGCATGGTTATATAGCCCAGGCCAGCCTGAACTCTTGGTCCTCTTACTTCAGCCTCCTGAGTGATTGATTATAGATGTGGGTCACCATGCTTGGTTTCTCCATTTGCTTTCTAAAGTTTTATTGCAACACAGCCACAATCTATTGCTTTGCGGATCATCCATGGCAGCTTTCACACTACAGAAGTGGAGTTGAGTAGCTGGACAGGGACTGTGGCTCACAAAACCTTACCCATTTGTCATCTTGCCCTCTACCCAGAGTTTTTGGATTCCTGAGGTAGTACCTGAGCCTTTAGTCTCTGTCCCATGCTGCCTCTCAAAGAAAATAAAAACCAAAGAGGCAGTGATCATATGCCACTTTGACATACATATTCATATTCATCCCCCCCCCCCCCGCCCCCTGAGGAAGAGGAGAGGCTGCTGTGACAGCAGAAAGCACAGAGACCTTTAGTGATTGAGTGTACAGGATGTGGTGGAGGATGGAGCCTGAGTAGGCTGCTCTGGTGGAAGGGATATTTGAGCAGATGAGGATGGAGGCAGAAGCCCAAACGTAGCTCTGTGGCAAAAGCTGCTGCTAAACCCAAACTCTAGAGACAAGCCACTCAGAAATAAAAAAGGCCATTATATATGTGCTAGCCAAAAAAAAGAAAAGAAAAGAAAGAAAGGGGCTTGGTCCCGAGACACATGCCCTCTGTGAGCAGCAGCAGGGTGGGCTGCTGGAAAATGTCCAGGCCACCAGAGCTCAATGCATTTCATATGAACTTCAGGGGAGGGAAGCTCTCAGATCAATATTGGCCATGGAGGAGAGGGGGTGGAACAATCTAGAGCCAGCAAAGCTTTGGAACAGAAGGATAGATAGCAAGGAGGAGCACTCCTTGTTCCTGATTGGTTGGGGCTAAAAATCCAGATACTTTGTTATTTGTAGGAAAGGCTGGAGCTGGTGGCCTGCTATGATGGGGTTTGAGTCAAAGTTTCAACATGAACAGTAGTGAGTCCCGCTCTATCACTCTGCCTTATTCCCTTGAGACAGGGTCTCACTGCTCCTGCAGCTAGGCTGGCAGCCAGCAAGCCCCAGTGATATTCCTGTCCCTGCCCCATAATGCTAGGGTTACAGGTATGCTCATTTATACCTGGGTTTGTTTTTGTGGGTGCTAAGGATTTGAACCCATGCTTGTACAGCAGATAATTTCTTTCTTTCTTTCTTTCTTTCTTTCTTTCTTTCTTTCTTTCTTTCTTTCTTTCTCTCTCTCTCTCTCTCTCTCTCTTTCTTTCTTTCTTGTCTTTCTTTCTCTTTCTTTCTTTCTTTCTTTCTTTCTTTCTTTCTTTCTTTCTTTCTTTCTTTCTTTCTTTCTTTCTTTCTTTCTCTCTCTCTCTCTCTCTCTCTCTTTCTTTCTTTCTTGTCTTTCTTTCTCTTTCTTAATTTATTTATATTTATTTTATTTTTTAACAGGGTCTCCCTGTAGCCCCAGCTGTCCTGGAACTCACTCTGTAGACCAGGCTGGCCTTGAACTCACAAAGATCCGCCTGCCTCTGCCTCCCAAGTGCTAGGATTAAAGGCATGCACCACCACGCCTGACTAGCAGATGCTTTTTCTGAGCCATCTCCCCATGAACAGCATTTTGTTGGTTTTGCCCTTTGCCCAATACCTGTAAGTGATGCACTTTCCTGTGGTTCTTCATCCACCCCCCTTTTCTGGCCTTCAAACTTAAATTTAGAAATTTTCTTAGTGCAAAAGCTCAGCCATGAGAAACAAGGTATAGAGGAATGCCAAGTCTCCTTGGCCTAAGGATCCCCTTGGCCAGAGTCCCACAGCAAGGTTACCCAGAGAAGCAAACCCCACTTTGCCTGGCTCTGAACCCCATACTGCTTCGTTCCTCCTGGCTTCCTCACCTCTTTAGCATGTCTCACTCACCACAGTCGACACTATGTTCCCCTGACGAGGCAGGCTGACGGGTGCCCTTGGCACTGAGTGGCTTGATTCCCAGCCCCCTTTTCTTCTGTTGCCTCCTTGGGGTGATTTCTCAGGGCTGCTTTTCACTTGCATCCCAGGAAGCAGCCCGACCACATCCTATCATCTCTTCTGCTAGGACTTTGTAACGCTGACATCTTGAGTTATTATTAGATCATTATGTAAAGTCCTTTGACTGTGCTTTGGTAGATTGCTGTCTGGAGAGCTTCCTTAGGAGGCAGAGACAGAGGCAGAGAAAAAGCGGGGAGAATGAGCTAGTAGAAGATGCTGGCTCCTTGTTGCCCTCCATTGTTCTTTAAGAAGACTGAACCTCAGTGCTGGGTTGGGTGAGGAAGGCTGTATTCTACCCCAAGTAGTACCTGTTGAGAGAGTATTCACGTGAAAGTCCCTCCAGAACAGTGTCCCTCCAGCTGGAGGAGGCTCTGGAGGCAGGGTCTAAGTGTTGGCTCACTGCTAAGGGAACAGGGCTTCCTGAGGATGGGTGGTTTAGAATTGTCGGTGGGTAGCATGACTGCTTAACTGTGTGAAGATAGCGAAAAACAGTACACGTTTGCCATGGGCCAGCAATAACCATCAGCGTAAAGCAACATCTGTGCTTTAAAGAAAGCAGTAGTTTATTGTCAGCCAAATGTGAACAATCAACATTTATACTGGGAATAGGGGATTCAGGTTATCTTGAATAATATAGTCTGTGGAAGAGATTATAATAGTCACAAGACAAAAGACAATCAGGAGTCAATGTGTTTGCCAACTGTATCAGTGGGGGCATCAGGCAGGCTACAGCAGAGCAGAAATCTCTTCAATAGGCTTTCCTTCTATCACATTCTTAGAATTCCAGTTCATGGAGGTTGGAGGTCTTTTGGGCTTTGCAATGCATTCTGAGTATCATCTTATGGTGATGAAGATGGTACTGCAGATGAAGCAGCTGTTAAGAGTCTGTTAAAGGGAGTAAAGAGCCCAGGATAGCTTTGGCTCTCTGCTTGAGTTACTCTGTCAGCCAAGGTCAAACAGTCTCAGGCTCTTCCCTATAGATGGGGCTTCTTCAGAGAGCTTGAGGCCACAGATGAGATCGTTGCTAAAATTCCTTTCCTGGGGAAGAGGTGAACAGCATCTCCTGCCTCATAAGGTGGGAGCACAAACCCAAATGTGATTCTACCACAGTAAAATCAATGAGTTTATTGGGCTTACTTACAGAGGTGAGGGTAACTAACAGATAGTAGCCACACTGGAAAGTCTTTACTCAGCATGGATGATGGCTTCCACATAGCCACAAAGATTGAGTCCAAGTCCTTAGTCCTCCTTAACCTATATACAACAGCCCCTCCTTGAGAGCCCCCCCCCCCCCATATGTAGTTAGGGCAAAATTGAATACAAATGGCTGGGAGGAGTGGTGGATTATTCAGGCGAAGGCCTACTGACCAGCCCTCCTTCTGTGAGGGAGTATCAACAGTCAGCAAACAGCTGTGATGATCTTTCCCAGCTGGTCTTATGAGGATAGCAGTTCTGCTTGGGAGATAGTAGGGCTGTACAACAGGGATGCAAGTTATACCTCAGGAAAGCTGTTAGTTTAAAAGTTTAGAGGCATTAATATGTTTTAAGGATGCTAATTGCAGATCCTGATGGTGCCCAGTGTTAGAGAAAGTGTCTGTCTCCACTGATCTGTCCATAGGCCCCCACAGGCCTTGAGTGTCTGACATGAAGCCAGACCAATGTGCACCCCATAAGGCCAGGGGCTGGAGCCTGGGTGCCGTGTGCATTTTCCCAAGCCATATCAAGTTATTTGAGTCCTCCTGGAGGTGTCATCTCTGTTTCCGAAGTGAATTTTATTTGTGTGACCAGGTGAAGTGCTGTGTAAGGATGAAATACAGAGTCTCCTCCTTTTGGCTTCCATATCAGACATGGCAGCTGATTCAGGAAGTGAACTGTGGGGAGATGAGGGTGAGCCTGGAGGGAAGAGAGGTGTCAAGGTGCCAGTGTCGGATAAGATCTGCCTTTGAGGTGTCATTTGTTGGACAGTTCTTCACCCCTGTGTCCCAGGGACAGGGAACAAAGAGGGTGATGTCCTGGAGCAGGTGCTGAGATGGAGATCCAGCTCTACCATTGACTCAGGGTGTCATATTGGCCACTAGCCTCAGTTCCTTTAGCTTCAGTGTCCTCATATGTGACATGAGGTCATGACACTGCTCCTCACAGGGTTGTTTTAAGGATGATGTCCAAGAATCCAGGCAAAGTGCCTAGAACCTAGTTGGCAGATAAGAACTCACAGAATTACTGACTGAAACAGTGAACTTCTGCTCAAAACAGTCTCCTCATGGAGAATATTGAGAAAGACTGGGAAAGAGATGAAAAGCATGTTTGGCAGAATGCATGAGCTCTGGAGGGGTGGGGGAATGGGCAGGAACACGGGTCTAGATTTGTTAAAAAAATAAAAATAAATTTATGCGAAAAAAAAAAAGAATTCACAGAATCATCATTAGTGTAATGCTTCCATGAAAGAGTCTGGTTTTTATAACCCTTGAGAGAGGAGGGATGGGTGGTCATGCATGCCTGTTTTAAGGAATACTGACACAGAGGCTGAAGATTTTAAGTGATTTATGTGAGGTTTCAGACAGGGCAGCACACAGCCAGTGTGTATATGAAGGAGTAGGTGGTAAATAAGTTCAGGTTTGGAGGTCATCTGGTCTCTGTGAGAACTCAACTTTGCCACAGATGTGTGAAAGTTGCCACAGATGGTATGAGATCTAATAGTGGGCCTATTATCAATAAAATTTTATTAATAAGAACAGTCAATGGCTAGGTATGACCTGTGAGCTATAGTTTGCCAGGCTCTCATAGAGCTGGAAAATGGTCAAGTATTAGGTTAGGGCCTGACTCTGTGCCTTTCCTGTTCTGACATGCAGCATTCTCTACACCCCAGTCAGAAGCGTGTGTGTACCCAGGAGCCACAGGCCTTCTTCATTGTGGGAGAAGGCAGGCTCTCAATCCAGCCAGGTCTGCAGAGTTGCCTTGCTTTTGTCTTGGTAAGTTTGGGTTTCTGTAACTCGCTGGTAACCTGGCCGTCCTTCTGCTGCTGCTTAAAGGTTATCCAAAGCCAGTTGGAATTTTTCCTGCTGTTGGCAAGGGCAAGCTATTAGCATCCGGCTTGGAATCTAGAGAACACATCAGCAGCCCTTCCCATGCATCATTGGCGACAGAGGACCACTGCCACCACTGCTGTCCTTTCCCAGAAGGCAGCCAGAACATCTGTTTTGTACTACTGAGCTGCTAGAATCATGGGATGGTCAAGATAGTGGAGTGATACCTATCAAGCACTAAGAGCACTAAGCCCATACTTAGCCTGTGAGTAGTCTGACCACCAAAAGCATGGCCAGAAGAAGGTCCCGTTCTAGAAAGATACAGGCCTTTGAGATTTTCAGCCTTGACTTTCTGTTGCTGCCAGTGATAGTGGTGCACAGGCAGGAAGCAGAGAGATTTGTAACTGGACTCTGAGCATTCTGCAGCAGCTTGAGCTCCAGTTGACCTGGATTGGGCTGGCAGAAGATTTAGTACTGAATAGACAAACCATTTCGTGTGGTGCTCACCGACTGTCAAGGCAGCACTTGGAGTGGCACAAAGTTTTAGAGCTCATTTAAAAACTGAAGGGATGAGTTTATTTTCCACACAATAACACTGTGGGTGCTTTGTGAGTACTGTGCAATAAAAAGATTAGAGGCTGGAAAATGACCTGGAGATGCAGTGTGTGTCATGCGGCTTGTTGGAAAGCTGCTCTGTCCCCATTCTTTAATAAACAGCATGTCTAAGGAGATTTTGTGTCTGGTGGTTTTATTCTTTGGAGGGAGGAAAATTGTTCTATATACTGAAAATACTGTTAATATTAAGAAAAAAAAAAAACCCTACCAATTCTCTTGGGCCTGAGGTAGGAGGGCCAGCAAATTGCTTAGCATCTTCTCTCCAGAGGTCTAATGAGAAATTTTAATTATATTTCACATACTACTTAGGTAACTTCTAAACGGGGATTGGCTCGGGGATAAAGTTTGGGAGTTACTCTGTTTAGGCGGTTAGTGTGCCAGGCCATCAGTGTTATCATTCGTCTATCACCAAATTACTTTCTACTTCCTCTATTATACGTTTATACCAGGCACTGGCCCCGTTAGAAATGGGTCACCATTTCTTCTCCTCTTTACTGTGCAAAAGTAGTGTTTTTAATGGTGGTCACCTGACTCTGTGGACATCCAAGTTATCAGACAGTCTGTAAAGTGCACTTAAGTGGTGATTTCTTCTCTTTGTACAGTTGCACGTGTATATTGATGGAGTGTATTTGGCTAGATGGACACATTAACTTTTTTTCTCATTGTTTTGATTTTATATTACTCTAAAATATGCATACATACCCTCCACCCATATACCAAAAATTCCAAAGTCTGAAAATAAACAGTAGCTTAATTTTAGAACCTGTTAAGGGATTCACAATATAAGAGCACAGTTGCTTTCAGATCACAAGGAATATAACATTAACGTTGCTCAGTTTGCCTTACAATTAAGTACTTGGTGCTCACATCCACAGATGAGGGGGATACCATTCGTCGTTTGTTTTTCTGGGACTGTGTTACTTCACTTCTAGTTCCATCCATTTACCTGCAAAGTTCATGATGTCATCTTTATTTACCGCTGCATAGAACTCCATTGATGAACTTCTATTGAGTTCTTGCTGTACAGTGACTGGCTATTATCATTCTGAGACTTCTGTGTGTATATTATGCTTTAAAGCAAATCATTTCTTATGCAATATCCTACTAATACCATCCTGTGGTTCTTCATATGAGGGGAAAATAATGTGCACAGGCAGCATGAAAGGTCAAGGAAATCACCCTGCAGTACTGAATTTGGAATTTCAAGGTGAGATCATGAGGTATTTCATCATAAGTATATGTTTCTATGTATACATATTCCTATGTATAGATAGCTGTAAAGTCTAAGGAAATAACAGTACTGCTACAATGACGGTAAATGCTTACAAAAGATACCATTTCCTGCATATGTTTCCCCATTTTCCTCTGCTTTTGAGAAATCCTCCCTCTAGGCTGCCATCACTTGAGCACATAGTTCAATCCACTTTACTCTTGTCAGTCCTGGGAGTGGTGGTCAGTGGTGTCATCACTCCTGTGGCCACCTTGCTATCTCTTTTGGTGGTCAGTGGTGCCATCACACCTGTGGCCACCTTGCTATCTCTTTTGGTGGTCAGTGGTGCCATCACACCTGTGGCCACCTTGCTATCTCTTTTGGTGGTCAGTGGTGCCATCACTCCTGTGGCCACCTTGCTATCTCTTTTGGTGGTCAGTAGTGCCATCACTCCTGTGGCCACCTTGCTATCTCTTTTGGTTACCCCAGGCCCATTCTGCAGTTGGTGTCCACAGGGAGTACAGTGGGAGCAGTTTCCCCAGAGTGGTTATGTGCTGTTCCTGGTTTCTGCTCTTTCTCAAAGTCAATTTTGTTCTCAGATCTTTCGATCACATTTTCTCATATATCTTAAAAATGCTTACACTCCTGCAGTATGGCCAGTAGAGGTGGGAGGTAATCTAATTTTCCTTCCCTTAGAAGGAACTTTCCCAAAGGGATTCTTCCCTGTCTCTGAAGGTTGGTAGTTTTTCTAGAATCTATATTGGTGTTGGTCATTCAGAGCCCATGCTCCCAGGGCTCCTGTGCTAGGTAGTTCCGATGCTTGTTCAGAAAGGTGTTAGAGTCAAAGTTGTTCTTCCTCTCTAGGAGCTTCTGTTTTTTCTGTATGTTGGATCTTATTTGCCTGTCTTCAATGTTTGTCACTTTCTTTCAGATTTTTAAAAATCTTTCTTCATTTATTTTGGTTTTTGGAAACAGTTTTTTGTTTGCACCTTCTAGGTGTACATGACAGGTCGGTCTGCATTTTCTGAAGTGGTTTCTTCAGTTTCCCATATTCTGTCACTTCAGACTTGACGTTTTCTAATTGAGGTTTGTGCTGTTCTTTGATGTCTTGCACCATTTGTACATTGTCTTGAAATAGCAGGTTGCAGTTACATGAGTATTTCTGGCATGTTTTCATTTCCTGTAGATGGTCTTTGTCTTCTTCCTTTCATTTTGAGTCGGTTATGCTGTGTAGCCCAGGCTGGCCACATAGGTCTCCTTCCGTTTCCCCCTGGCTGGCAGCTTCCTTCCTTTGCCCTTCATCTGATGGGATTATTATTAAGGATTTGAGCCTGTCTTCCTGCCTCAGTATTCTGATTGCTGGTATCACAGGCATGTACTACCATCTCCGGCTCTGTTACTCGAGGCTGAGCGACCAGGGCTCCCTCTTTTGTCATTTTCAGGAACATAGCCACTTACTTTCTGGGATCATTTAGCTCTGCTCTGCCACTTTCACTGGAACTTCTCCCCTCTCATCCCTAGAGCAACTCTTGACTGCTCAGCCACAGCTCTGTTCCAGTGGTTTTGTCTGCACTGTGAGGCCCAATCTCCATGGAGGAGAACCCATGGGCTAGTTCTAAGAGGGAATGGAGGCTAGCTGGGGTCACCATCAGCCTGGACTCGTTCTAAGAGGGAGCAGAGGTCAGCTCGGGTCACTGTCAGTCACTAGGAGGGAAGAAAGCCTCTGGTTCTAGCTTAACTCCCAGGACTGTCCAGGAGGTGATTTAGGGCTTCTCTACTGCCCCCTTTTTGCACCCCTCTGCACAGGTACCTCTTTTTTTGGTTTGCTCTTGCCTGATTGAACTTTTTTTTTTTTTTTTTTTTTTTTTTTTTTTTTTTTTTTTTTTTTTTTTTTTTTTTGTTGTCTTTTTCGAGACAGGGTCTCCCTGTAGCCCCAGCTGTCCTGGAACTCACTATGTAGACCAAGCTGGCCTTGAACTCACAGAGATCCGCCTGCCTCTGCCTCCCAAGTGCTAGGATTAAAGGCATGCGCCACCACGCCCGGCCTGATTGAACTTTGATGTTTTTTGCACGGAGCCCTGTCACTGGCTTCATCATAAATGCTGTCCATGGGCTTTGGCTCTGCTTTTTTTTTTTTAAATGTAGGGATTTAGATAGATTTAAAACATGATGCGGCTGTCACTGCTGTCTTCCCAGAATCCCTTTCTAAATGGACATTTTAAGTAATACTAATAAATCCTTCCATAATAATAATCCTACCACACAAAGCACAAAGGAAGGAAGGAGCCAGTGAGGGGAATTGAAGGCGAAAAGGCAGCTGGTAATGGGCCAATTGATTACAGAGGATTAGTGTTCATTGTGCTTCACAACTGTGACTCCTCTGATGGCCCCAAACAACACTGGTCTATCTAGAGCAGAGCCACCTGCCAGGGGCTGTAGATGGCTCTTAGTGCCAGGGAGTGGTTCCTTCAGCCCCAGTGCCTGAGCAGGGTACAGGAGCCAACCAGTTACCTCCAGCTAGAGCTGCTTCCTATGCATACCCTTAGTGAGAGAGAGACACTTATAGCATTGTGAGCTTTGCATATGGATTTATTCATTTATCATTAAACGAAACTTAAAAATTTCCCTAACTCTTTATCTTGGAATTTTTAAGCTTACTGCAAAGTGCAAGACTAATCTAGTGGGCCAGGATTCATGCAGCTTTGCTCTGTTTGCTGGCCGTTAGGCTTTAAAGCTGCAGTGTCCCCCACAAGCTCATGTTTTACTTGTTTCTTAACTGGTGGCGATAGTTTGGGAGGCAGTGGGGTATCTCCAAGGCGGGGCCTGGCTGGCATAAGTAAGTCACCAAAGATGACCATCTGGAAGTTGGACCCATGCCTGGTTCCTGTCACGCTCCCTTCTTCTTGGTCCAGCATGGGGTGGATGATCTCCATTGCATGCTGCCATCGTGAACTCCTCCATCCCTTACTAGCCACAGTGGGTGGACATCCCCTAAAACTGTGAGCCAAAACCTTTCCTCGCATTAAATTATTTTTTTCAATACTGTAGTCACCATAAGACAAAACTAATTAACACACCACTTAATATTTTACATCTTTTCACCCTTTCTTCCTAACTAAACAAACAGAAGTATATAGGGACACACATAGACGTTTATCATCTAATGATTCTGCCCTAAATCTGCTGGCATTTATCTTCTAGAACAAGGACATTCTTCTGTTGCCATAGTATTATTGCATGTTTGAGATAACTGGCAGCAGTTCTTTAGTATCTAACATCCTGTTCATATTCACAATTCCCTAATTGTTTTTAAAGCATCTTTTATCGCCATTTGCTTTTTAGATTTAGGAGCTGAGCAAGGTTTATATACCACCTTTGGTTGGGCTGTGGTCAGGCAGTTCACTGTGCAGTGTGTTAGGGAATATAGAAGTTGGACAAACCCACATTCTTGCTTTAAGCAGGTCATGGCTGAGAAGCAGCAGTGTTACAAATAAAATCATTAACAAGTTGGACTTGGGGCACTCTGGAGATAGCCTTATTCCAGAGCTTCGTTTCACCTTTCCAGTAGATGCCACCTCGTCCCCTCCTGCTCTGTAAACTCACTGTGCCTGGCCAGCTTCCCAGAGTTTTTCCCCAGTCACGTTGAAGTGCTGACCTGTAGAGAGCCAACTCGTGAGACCTTTAGCTCCGCAGTGCCAACCTTCTTTCTGCTGACAGCCTGGAGTCCAGAGAGCAACCATGGAACATGGTTTTTTTTTTTTTTTTTTTTTTTTTTTTTGAGACAGGTTTCCTGTAGCCCCAAATGGCCTGGAACTCACTTTGTAGACCAGGCTGGCCTGGAACTCACAGAGATCCTCCTGCCTCTTCCTCCCAAGTGCTAGGATTAAAGGCATGCGCCACCACGCCCAGCTGGAACATGTTTTTTTTTTTTTATTTCGGTATGTGCATGAACTGTCTGCATGCAGGTCTGTGCACCCGTGTCGTGCAATGCCACAGAGGTCAGAAGAGGGTCTCGGATTCCCCTGGAACTGGAGTTCTCCTGAAATTGGAGTTTCAGACGGTTCTCGGCCGCCATGTGGGTGCTGGGGATCGAACCCGGGTCCTCTGCAAGAGCGGTCGGCGCTCTTAACCGCTAGGCCATCTCTCCAGCCCCTGGAACATGGTTTTTTAGAATAATATAAATGCACTCTGTAAACCAAGATAACAAACTTTTGATCTTGGTTCAAGTTTTCGACTAGCCAGGATTCCAGGCCTGCCTTCCTGTGTGTGTGTGTGTCTGTGTGTGTGTGTCCTCAAGGTGGGGGGAGGTGAAATGGAGCATAGAGGAAAAAGGCTCTTATCACACGTTGGCTAGCAGTAGTGACAGTTAGAGTCCTGTGTGTGTGTGAGTTCTTACAGTCATTAGCCGTCGGGGGCAGTAATGGTGTCCTTAGAAATGTGACACTGTAATTCATGGATTAACATATCATCCAAACATATGTGTCTATACCAAAGTAACCTACCATAACTATTAGTGCTGTTTAAATACCTATATATCTAATTGCTTGTGCTTCATTAGTAGGATTGAAAGGTTATTCCTGGACAAACTGTCAGCCCATGAAAGGAAACAGCCAGAATTGATCAGAGTCCAAGACAACAGCTCCAGAGAGAGTGGACTGTTTTGCTTCTCATCCACCTGTGCCCCTTTTCTAAGCCTAGGGAACAATCTGCGGAAGAGGGGGCGTGGTAGAATGTAAGGGCTGTGATTGGGGTGAATGGTGAAACTACAGCAATATAGACTGGACACTCATTTGATCAACTTGATTGAACATACAACCCCTCATGCCCCGCTGGATGGTGGGGCTGTGGGGGTTTGGGCACAACAGCCTGCAAATTGGTTTTACATGAAGGATGCTTATACTCATGGATTATCACCTATAGCTAAAAAATGAAAAAAAGAACTGAGAGAAAGATGCAGGACAGTTATGGCAGAATGCATGATCTGGGATGGGTTGGGGGGAAGGGAAAGGGAAATATGCCTGAACTGAATTGGACAATGATGTATGAAATGCACAAAGCATCAATAAAAAAAAAATGTTAAAAAAAAAAAAAAGAAATGTGACACTCTTGGCCAAATGTTTGAGCTAGAGCCCAAACTGGTCCACAGCTCTGGATCACCTGGAGGAAGCAGACCTCTTTGGTTTAAAGTATGATGACAGTGGGGCCTTGGTGTGTAATTTATGAATAATGATGAGGATATTAGCTAATATTTACTGTTTGCTATATGAAGGGTATTTTATATACTTATTTATAATCACATTCACATACGGTTATCGTCTTTTGTAGTTTCTTAAGTAACTGCTTTTATTGTCCCATTTTGCAAGTGATAAACTGAGGCTCATTTATAAACCCTTTATTAAGGGCACACAGAAGCTGAGTGAGTATTCACGTCAGTCCTACCTGATGTGCATCAGATCAAATGCTTTCTGTGGCACAGTGTTGAAGACAGCTCCTATCTTGATAAATAAACACCCTGGTAGTGATGTCTGTGAATTTTGAGGGAACAAAATGACTGTTAAGTACAGCTCTAGCTCTTGACTTTGGTGCCTGTGATTTCCTGTTGTGCTCAGGATATTCTGCATGTCATCTGCCATTAATTACCTTTGTGAGTTATCAGAGTTGTTTGGTCCATTTCCCTTGCAGTGGATCTGATTCAGGGGCCAGCATGCCATTCTGAATGGAATTTACCAGGTGGTTAATGAACTGATGTGGTTTCTAAAAGAAACAAGGAGATGATGCGAGAGGGGGAGAGGGCAGTATAAATTACACTTTCTACAGGCCTGCCTCCCCCAAGCTGGAGGGGAAAGAGATGCTGCCTGTCTCAAGCCACAGTGTAGCCAAGGAGAAATCTGAATTCTCTGGCAGCCCTTGACAAGCTCTATCTTCTTTGTGGAAACTTGAAAGACTTTTGTAAGACTTCTTATACATGAGCAGGCACTAGCATGTTCTATGTCATCACTGGGGTATGGCAGGAGGGCAGAGTGGTCGCTGGGTCTGAGGATGGCCCAGAAGTGTCCCGAGGGTTTGTTAAAGTAGGGATTCCAGGTCCCACTGCAGGGGTTCCTGAGAGGCTTTGAGAATCTGCTTTCTATTTTTATCTTCTTCCCCCTTAACACACTAACGGGTGTGTCCTGTGAGCAACCATCCATCATTCTTCAGCACTACAGAACAACAGCGAAGGCTAGACAGTCTGCACTCACACACTGATGCGTCGGCCCTGCATCATGCCCAGCTCTCATCATTTGTCCTAGCCCTGTCCTATCTTTCAGGATGATGGAAACTGATGCATGGAATTCTCAAGTCTCTTTAGCCTGAACAATCTTTGTCTTTCTTCTTGACATTCTTGATCATGATATTTTTGCAGATGGCAGCCAGTTTATTTTGCAAATGTCCTGCAGTTTCGTTTTTTTGGTATTTCCTTATGATTAGATTCAGTCTGTGTGTCTTTGGCGGGCTCTCTTGTGCCTCTCAGCAGGTGGTGTAGAGACATTAGCCTCCATCTTCTTATCAATGTTACTCTTCACTCCTTTGGAAATAGTATTTTGTGAGGAGGACTTTGGAGGTTTTTGGAACTACATATCCACTATGCATGAAGCTTTCCATTTGTTAGTTTGGACATTACTATATTTATTCGAGACTTCATAATAAATTCTGTGACTATTTTGATGGGCTAGACTGTCCAGCTTTGCCCAGTGAGAGGTCCACTGTCGTCCTTTGGGATGGGCTCACGAGTTCACAGTGATCCCTTGAATGACAATGCAACATCATGGTGTTCCCGTTTTCTTACTTTACATATTTGTTATTCCTTTCTTGGACAACAAGAAACCTGGTTCTAGTTGTTTGTGATAAATTATTTGATCAGTTCTCCTTCAAGTAACTCATCTCTAATGGCCCTAGAACTGTTTTGTTCAGGAAGGGGAGAATGGGGCCCCCTGCACTGCAGCTGGGTGGGTTGGGCTTTGGAGTTGCTCAGAAACCCATCCATCCAAGGTCCACTCCTGGGGGTCCTTGGCCAGTTACCAGTGCCAAACCTCTCTTATAAGGTGATGCCTGGGAAGCTCATAGGTGTTTGCTAAGGTGGTGGGTTGCAAGCCAGTCAGGTCAGCTGTAGCATATACAGATGTTAGAAGGATGGGACAGGAAGTGGTTGTGATATAACACCAAACTGATAGATGGTTGGCCCAAGCATTCGTGGGAGCCCTGGTAGCGGCAAGCACTGGGGCGTTGAGGGTTCAGCCTGGAGAGCATCTGTATAGAGGGCTGGGGTGGTGGCAGGTGCAGGTTCCCCAAGGCAGCTCTGTGGAAGCTATCCTCTGCCTTCCTCTACTCCTGCTGACCTTCTCACTGCTAGGAGGGGGGAGGGGGAGGCTGGCTGAGTTTTTTTTAGTACCTTGAACTCTTCTATTTTTTTTTTTTTTTTTAATTTTATTTATTTGTCTGTATGTGTATGAATGTACTGTCTGTGTGCAGGTCTGTCACCCGTGTTGTGCAATGCCCAGGAGGTCAGAAGAGGGTTTGGATTCCCCTGGAACGGAGTTCTCCTGGATATTGGGAGTTTCAGACGGTTCTCGGCCGCCATGTGGGTGCTGGGGATCGAACCCGGGTCCCTGCCAAGAGCGGTCGCGCTCTCAACCGCAGGCCCATACCTTCAGCCCCTCCTCTGAACCTCTTAAAGCAATGCAGAAGACTTGTTCCCTTCTGACTCTGGAGTCACACTGCTCAGGTTTGAATCCCAGCTCTGCCACTTGTCACCTTGTCATTTATCAGGAAAATTACCTAGCTTCCCTTTGGGTACCTAAGTCTGTAAATATTAACAAAACGTTGGTGACTCCTCTCCCTTCCTGCAGCCCCTGCTGGATAAGTGATAGTTACTGAATTGTCACAGTGAGGATTATACAAACGTGTGACACAGGCAGAAGCTTCGTGTCAACCGAAACCAACAAAAAAAACAACAAAAAAAAAATGTGTGTTGCACTCAGCATAGCAAAAGGTCAGGGAGGTTATAAACCCTTCAGAAGGGTGTGGGGCTGGAGGAAACTAGCAGATTATATGTAATTAGCATTGACAGTATTATAATTTGCAGTGATCAGGACCTTGGGGGTCTTAGGAATGGCTTTCAGTACCATTAAACCAGATGCCAACTGATGCCTGCTTTGAGGGAATCAAACCTCATGGCTTTGGGGAACCAGCTGCTCAACGCCTCTCTTCTAGTAGTTGGGTATGGTGCCTACTAGAGCCAAAGTACACTCAAGGTCCCCTTTTGTCTGGCCCAGGAAAGCAGAATTCCTGTAGGTTTGTCTTATTGTGATGTTTTGATGCCTGTGAGTTACTAAACACACTTAACAGGTTCGTTAGTTTTGTTTTGAGTAATTACCCTTTGAGTGGTGCTGTCTGGGGTTGCTGGTTGTTTATTCTGACACTGGGCAGGAGTAATTGCTTTGGCTTACGCACATTAATTACTGCAGTCACTGAAAGCTGTGGGAGAGGTACTCACCACCTACTCCATGATTTGCATCTTTTCTGAGCTTTGAAAGAAAACTGCAGGGTGGCCAGCAGGCGATGGGGCTGGGAGCCAGGCTGGCACGACTCCCTGGAATCCTGCAGGTGAAGCTGTGGACTTCTTTCCATCTCCATGGCTGTCACCCTCATCCTTCCAGGCCTGGCCACCATCATTTCTTGCCTGGTTGACCAAGGCAGCTGCCTTCTGGTCTGCTGGCTGCCCCTGTATCTACCTGCACCCCTCTCTTTCTTTCACACAGTGTTCTAGTTTGCCTTCAATTGCTAGGACAAAACACTTTGACCAATACCATCTTGGAGAGGAAAGGATTCATTTGTCTTACATTTCCCAGGTCATAGTTCATCAGTGAGGGAGCCCAAGGTAGGAAGTCAGGGCAGGAACCTGGAGGCAGGAGCTGAAGCACAGGCCATGGAGGAACGCTGCTAAGTTGCTTGCTCCCCTGGCCCATGCTCAGCCTGCTTGCTTATACCATCCAGAACAACCTGCCCCAGGGACAGCGACACCCACAGTGGACAGGGCCCTCCCAATCACTCGACAATCAAGAAAATACACCACAGACATAGCCACAGGCTAGTCCAATGCAGGAAATTCCCCAATTGAGGCTCCCTCAACCCAGGTGTGTCAAGTTGATACTAAAGCTATGTGTTCCAGTTTCATACCTTTCTTGGCTGTTCTTGCTGTGTATAACACCCATTCTCGTCCTGGCTCAGGGGCCTTTGTGACTCAGGCCTGGCTCCAGTCTCCCTGGATTCCTGTAGGTTCCCCAGGCTTTCCCTTCTCCCCAGCCTTGGGTCTGGCAGCCTGCTTGGGATAGAGTTAGAATTTCGGATTCCCAATCCTCACCCTACTACTCTGAATTGGAGCCTGCATTTTAACAGACCTGCAGGTGGGCTGTGTGCACCCAGACCTCTATCTTGACAGTGGGAGCCAGTGTGTCTTCACTTCCTTCAGTTGCCCTCTTTGCCAACTTCCAGAAGGCTTGTAGACCCCTCTATAAAACACGCTCCCACCCTGAGTCCTGGACCTTGCTTTAGTTTTATTATTTTTTTTCCTTTTTAAAAAAATTTTTTTTATTGATGCTTTGTGTATTTCATACATCATTTTCCAATTCAGTTCAGGCATATATCCCCTTCCCTTCCCCCCACGCCACCCCTACCCATCCCAGATCATGCATTCTGCCGTAAGTTTTCTGCATCTTTCTCTGCTTTTTTGTTTTGTTTTGTTTTCATTTTTTTTAACAATAAGTGATAATTTGTGAGTACAAGCATCCTTCATGTAAAACCAATTTGCAAGCAGTTGTGCCCAAACCCACACAGCTCATGGGTCCCACCATCCAGCAGGGGGGCTGGTAAGTTTCAATCAAGTTGATCAGATGAGTGTCCAGTCTATATTGTTTGTAGTTTCACCATTACACCCAATCGCAGCCCTTACATCTTACCACCACCCCTCTTCCGCAGATTGTTCCCTAGGCTTAGAAAAGGGGCACAGGTGGATGAGAAGCAAAACACCTACTTTCTCTGGAGCTGATGTCTGATCTCTAGTCAGTTCTGGCTTTTTTCTTTCATGGGCGGCCAGCTTGTCCAGGCATACCTTTCAATCCTACTATGAAGCACATTGCCAATTAGATATTTAAGTATTTAAACAGTATAATAATAAAGCCTTTCGATCCTACTAATGAAGCACATAGCAATTAGATATAAAGTATTAAACAGTACTAATTTTATGGTAGGTTACTTTGGTATAGACACTTGATGAAACTGTGCCTTGATTCCCCCCTATAGGAATTATAAAACAACCGCTTTTTTGAGACACTGGGTCAAAAATAAAAACCTAAATAAAAAAGGGGGATAATAGATAGATATGAAAACTCTTTGTCAAAAAAACCTTGCAACCCAAATCTTAAAACTAACTATGGGAAAGGATTTGTATGTTCCAACAGGCCAGATTGTCACCAAAACTTAAATGCTAGAAAGAAAATGCAGTTTCATGAGTACGGATGTAGCCAGAAAGTGCCAGCAGAAGGATTGACTCCTCTGGGCATTGAAGGGAAGAAAATGCCTCAGATTGCTGCAACAGCCAGGCCCCTCTGTGGGATCCTACTAGTAACAACTTATTTTAAATGATTCCTAACGAAGCTTACTTCTAGGTGCCACAACGGTTTTATACAAGAGACTTTCTTAACCCCCCCATAAGTAGGAGAAATATGATGATGATGAAGGTTGTTCTCCAGCTGTAATTGGACCACTGTTATAGAGGTAGTCTCTTGTAACATCAATAAAACTGCCATTCTTTATTGATAATGGACATAGAAACTCTGAAAAGGATTATTCTCTATTCCAGAACGAAATATAATGCTAAAGTTCACATAAGCTATGCACTTAAACAAAATTATTAATACAGGAGTCTGACATCAACAATGGATATTCTACCAAGGAGATGGTTGGCCAGGGGATCCAAGCCCCCCAAATGGTAAAGGCTCCTTGCATCCAAACTGGATTATCTGCTAGGAAGAGAGGCGATAAGGCCCTGCTGTTGGTAAACCTGATATAACATGGGAAAGATTGTATGGAGACCGCACTTGCAAGTACTCAGAATGGGTCTCTGGGATGCCAGAAGTGTTTTTACAAAAGGCCACTAAACCAATAAAGCAAATATAGGTCTCCTTGAGTCAAGCAAGACTCCTCCGTCAGCACCAGCTACACCTCATCTGCCTGGAAATACTGTGCAGCAGTGGCAGCCATATGTCTGTATATCTCAAATCTAATTGGCTATTAGCTCTCTCCTTGGAGGAATAACCCACAGCTGATGCCACAAGCTTATATCCTCTAATGGTTAGGAGATGTTATAAACCACACGAAGACCCTGCCATACTTAACAGAAGAAAATGTAAATCATGAATTAACATACCATCCAAACATCTGTGTCTATTTTTATTTTTTACAGGATGCATTGCTGTCTGGAACCCTGTTACCTATCTGTGACATGTAGGGACACAGCTACTTTGTGAATGTCAGCTCTGTGAGAATGAAGACCCATTCTGTACTGTTGCCTTCTTTTCATGTTGTCTAACCAATACCCAACACTGGCATGTAGCAAGTTTCAGAGAAGCATTTGTTGAAAGAATTGTGTGCTCGGCACCAATCCTCCAACCTTCTTGGTGTTCTCCCATATTAGGGAAGTAAACTGAAGTACAGAGGGGCATGTAATTTGTGCACATTTTAGCTAGATGTGAGATTACTGGGTTTGGACCTTCACTTTAATGAATAGGGGAATTGAAGGTCAGAGAAAGTTAATTATTTTGGACAAGTTATTTGATCTCTGTAATTCTTATTTATTTTTTATTTATTTATTTATTTATTTATTTATTTATTTATTTATTTATTTATTTATTTATTTATTTGTATGAATGTACTGTCTGCATTTAGGTTTGTGCACCCATGTCGTGGAGGTCAGAAGAGGGTGTTGGATTCCCCTGGAACTGGAGTTAAAGACAGTTCTCAGCTGCTATGTGGGTGCTGGGGATTGAACCCCGGTCCTCTGCAAGAGCAGTCAGCGCTCTTAACCACCAGGCCATCTCTCCAGCCACATATCTTTGTAATTCTTGCCTTTCCTACCGGTACTATGTTCCTAGGCTCAAAAATAAGGTTGTTGTGAGGATCAAATGTACTAATGTGTATAAATCTGGGCAGGTCAGTTTATGTCTAGGTAATAGGGCTGGGTTATAGTCAGAGGAAAAGTGCTTGTCTAGAGTCTAAAGCCCTGGGTTCAACCACAGTACCATGTACCTCCAGCACCACCCCCACCTGCCAATTAGCCAATTGTTAGAAATAAAATCAGAGGTCCAAGGACCCTATCAGTACTCCACAAAGCTCACACCTACAAAGGGAAAGTAACTCAGCAAGGCAGATTTTACTTTTGCAAAAGAATACATTATGTTGCTGATTGGCCCTGTTTCTTATAGGGCTGTGGCAGGCAGAGCAAAGCTGCTTATTTCACCTTAGAGCCAGGAGAAAGGGAGAAAGAGGAAGGGGCTAGCAAGTCCCGCTGTCCCCCACCAAGGGGCAAGACCTACTATTTCTTAAAGTTTCTACCGCCTCTTAGTAGAGCCAGGCTTGTGTGTGTGTGTGGGGGGGGCACTTATGAGCTAAATGATAGAGGACAGGAGCCCTGTAGGTTGCTGCCATCCCTGGGACTTGTACCTGGTTTCTTTTACTGGCACAGTCTATTCGACTGCTGTGGTCATTAATGTCTGTGCTCCATCTTAAGAGTCACACTATGAGCTGGGTGTGCCATTCCAGTATTCAGGAGGCTAAGGCACAGTATGGCCTCAGTGTCCAAGGCCAGTTATAGCAATGAGGATAGTCCACTTCTCCACACATCGTGCTCGCAATGAGTGTCTATGGTTATGTAAGATGGAGCCACTGGAGGAACCTGGGACAAGGCTGTACCAGACCCTTGGGTTTTATCTTCTAACTTTCTGTGAATCTATAACTATTTTAAAATAAAAATTTTAAACAAAACAGGGCTTGCTGCTTCCTAGACGTTAGGCATCATTGAGAATTCTCATATGCCAAAGGTGTGAAAGCATCAATTTCCCACAAGGGCAAAGCTGGCTGGTTTGAACTGATAGCTCCCAAAGATGTCCACCCAGTAAGCAATTATTCACGTTGGCTTCTCATCCTTTGATGGAAATCAGATTTCTATTAAAATTCCTTACATTACATTAGGTATGAGTTTTAGACGTAGTCTAAAAGTGCTCAAAGACTGATTCAACGTAGCAGCAAAGCAGCCACTGGAAATGCTTTAGTACTGCCCAGAGATGAGGTAAGAGGAAAGCTGAAGGTTGGCTTGCATTTGGGGGCTGATGGGATGAGATCCACAGGGGTGGCAGCATTGCTACAATGTACCTATCCTTGTGGTCTGAGTGGGGCCTGCCCACTGTGCCTCTTGGAAAATTTCTTTGATGAGTGTTCTAGTTCCCTTTTCCATTGCTGTGACAAAACACTCCACTTGGGGAGGAAAGGGTTTATTCAGCTCACATCTCCTGGGTCACAGTTCATCACTCAGGGAACCCAAAGTAGGAACTCAGGGCAGGAACCTGGAGGCAGGAGCGGAGGCACAGGTCATGGAAGAATGCTTCTTACTGGCTTGCTCCCCTGGCCCATGCCCTGACTGCCTTTTAATACTGTACATAACCTGCTAGGGGTGGGCACCACCCACAGTGGGCTGGGCCCTCCCACATAACTCAACAATTAGGACAATATTCCACAGACTTGGCCCTAGGCCAGTCCAATAGAGCCAATTCCCCAACTGAGGCTCCCTCAACCCAGGTGTGTCAAGTTGACAGCACAATTGACCCCTTGTCAACTTGACACACAAAACACTATTAAACCACCACTTTTCCAGTTCTTGTCCCCAAGGTATGATGTTAACGTTAATCACAACATAAGACAGTGCAACCTTTTTTTTTTTTAATTTTTTTTATTAATTTTATTTATTTCCGTATGTGTATGAATGTACTGTCTGCATGCAAGTTTGTGCACCCGTGTCGTGCAATGCCGCGGAGGTCAGAAGAGGGTCTCTTGGATTCCCCGGGAACTGGAGTTCTCCCGGAATCGGAGTTTCAGACGGTTCTCAGCCGCCATGTGGGTGCTGGGGATCGAACCCGGGTCCTCTGTAAGAGCGGTCGGCGCTCTTAACCACTAGGCCATCTCTCCAGCCCAAGACAGTGCAACCTTAAAAGCCCCAAAGTCCTTAAAAAGTCCAAACACTTAGAAGTTCACAGTTTGTTAAAAGTCTCCTAATTGCGGGCAAATTCAAAACAAGTACTGTCTTATTTCAAAGGGAAGAATCGGGCACACCTAAGCAAAACCTAAAAGTCCAGCAAAGTAGCTCAAAGCTGAACATCTGGGATTCGCTCACGATCCTCTGGGCTCCAAAGGGTTTCAGCAGCTCCATTTCCCTGACTCTGCCGTCCACAGCACACACAGCTCATCTCACAGCCCCAGGCCAGCTCCATTCCACACCTGCTGCCGCTCTTGGTGGGTCATCTCATGATCCTGGCATCTCCAAAAAGTTGGGGTCTTCACTAAAACTGAGGCAGCACCTTCACCAATGGTCTCTTCTGACTTCTCCTGGTGTAGAGCCTCAGCTTCTCTCTATGATCACTGCAATCCTGGGGGTCTTCACTGCAGTCAGGTATACTTCTTCCAATGGTCTTTCCTGACTTCTCACAGTGCCAGGCCTTGGCTGCTCTGTGACCCCTTCACATTTTTTTTTCCAAAGCCAATTTTTATTGAAGCTTTGTGCATTTCATACGAAATTTCCCAATGAAATCCAGACCCGTTCCCCCTTCCCTGCCGCCCCACCCCACCAGAGCTCCTGCATTCTGCCAAATATGTTTTTTCATAGTTTTCTCAGTCTCTTTTAAAATTTTCGATGCAGATGTTTACTATTTTGGGCAGAAGTTCACCGTTTCAGTCACTTTTTTGACCCAGTCTTTTTTGTTGTTTTTGTTGCTCCTTCCAATTTGCATCACTCCAAAATATGCATACATGCCACATATATCAAGATTATGACATCATAGGTTTTAGCATCTTCAGCTTGTGATTTCTTTTCCTTCCTTCCTTCCTTCCTTCCTTCCTTCCTTCCTTCCTTCCTTCCTTCCTTTTTAAATTAGGCTGAAAGCTGTCATGTTTTCCTTAAGGAAGTGTTTGAAGTCTCCTCCTTGGCAAGCCCAAACAACCATCTGTCCTGCCCTGTGTTCCCCACTGGGGTCTTCCCTTCCCATGGTCACCAAATAAGGTCCAGTAAGCAGCATGTCCTGTCTTGATCTTCCTGTACTGGTCTCCATGATACAGCCTGGGTAGTCCAACAATGGCAGCCTATACTCTGAAGAGGCTGAAACCCCAGTAGTTGCTCAGTCCACAAGCTGGATGTCTCAGCAGTCCCCATCTGGCACTGAAGGTTTGGGGGATTCTTGGATAGACATGTGTCTTCAGTTCATGTTGGAAGGTTGAAAAGCTGTGTCTCATGTCTTTGAAGGATGGCAAAAGCAGTGGCAGCCACGGGGTAGCTGCACTTGCCAGTAAGAATTGAAGACGGGCAAAAGAACAGTGCTTTTTTAAAAGAAAATTATTCTTGTATGTGTATGAATGTACTGTCTGCACGTAGGTTTGTGCACCCGTGTCGTGCAATGCCGCGGAGGTCAGAAGAGGGCGTCAGATTCCCCCGGAACTGGAGTTCTCCTGGAATTGGAGTTTCAGACGGTTCTCGGCCGCCATGTGGGTGCTGGGGATCAGATGAGGGTGTCAGATTCCCCTGGAACTGGAGTTAAAGATGGTTCTCAGCCACCATGTTGGTGCTGGGGATCAAACCCGGGTCCTCTGCAAGAGCAGTCAGCGCTCTTAACCACTAGACCACCTCTNCAGCCCCAACTTTTTTTTTTTTTTTTTAAGATCTCAATTACCTGAATTACTTCTCAGGCCTTACTAATTATTTCTGGTTATACTTTGCTTTTGGATGTTTAAGGCCACAAAGTTAACCCAGATTAACCAAGGTTTTCTCAAGGTCAGTTGAGGATCTGGTCCTCAGGGGTCACTCAGATTTTGGAGCTGGGGAGGTAGCCCCTGGCTCCTTTTGGCTTTTCATTTACCAGTTCCATCCACTTGAGGACAAAGTCAGGTCTTGCTAGACCAGGCTTCCCTTTTTGAAGTCTGAGCAGACTTTCCTCTTTATAGACTGGACACTGGCTGAAGTCATTAGTGGATCTCCAAGACTTCCCTGCACAGGAAGACTGGTGACTCACATTGCAGGATATTTCAAGAGATGCCTCCATGCATAGTCCCCTGGGACTTAGTTGACCTCTGAGGGCCCTTTACTTTTCAACACCAGACCCATATAGGATATTCTTACACATTACCAAGTCCTGCTTCTGGCTTGACATGGAACATAGCTTCTGTGTGCTAACCCTGAAGAAATTCTTCCCAGAAGATTTTACCACAATGATGCTGGTCCCTTGTTACTTCAGCTGATTTTTTTCAGCCCCAGCTAACCAGCATTAGTTGTCCCAGTTAAACAAAGGTTTCACTTCAGGTTCTGGTCTCTTGTTACAGCTGATTCTTCGGCCTCAGCTGACCAGAACCCATAGATTCTCAATTCAAAAATATCATACAAAGAGCCCTGATGGTCTCTGCTTCCCTTTGAAACTGCACAAGCCAGGCCTCATTGTCTATAGCTCTTTAAGCACCATAACTGTTCCAAGTTCCACAGCAACAAACTCCAAGCACTCAATGGCTTTTCTAGCCCAAAGTTCCAAATGCTTCCACAATCCTTCCCCAAAACACCAAGGTTAGGTCTGTCATAGCAATAGCACACTCTCTGGTACCAATTTCTGTTCTAGTTCACTTTTCCTTGTTGTGACAAAACACTCCCAACTGACACCAACTTGGGGAGGAAAGGATTTATTTGGCTCACATCTCCTGGGTCACAGTTCATCACTCAGGGCAGGAACCTGGAGGCAGGAGCGGAGGCACAGGCCATGGAAGAATGCTGCTTACTGGCTTGCTCCCCTGGCCCATGCCCAGACTGCCTTCTTACACTGTACATAACAACCTGCCAGGGGTGGGCACCACCCACAGTGGGCTGGGTCCTCCCACTTAACAATCAGGACAATACTCCACAGACTTGGCCCTAGGCCAGTCCAATGGAGCCAGTTCCCCAACTGAGGCTCCCTCAACCCAGGAGTGTCAAGTTGACACTAAAGCTATCCAGCACAGTGAGCTAGTATTAAAGTTCTGCCACAGAGAAATGCATAGATATTGCCTTATTTTCCTAGTCTGAAGATGATGTTTGATACTCTGAATTCACACAGGATAATTGAGAATAAGTTGAGCTGAGTGACAAAGTTCTGGTTAAAAGAATCTTGGCAAACGTATGATTCCTATACATCACCGTGATCTTACCTTCCTAAAAACCTTTTCAGAGCTTGTTTCAAATGTTTGCTATTTGTACTTCAGGTGGAGAAAATTTGGGCACTGGGGAAGAGACCAATAGCATGTTGTCCAAAGGAAGAGAGTGGTGGAAGGGCTCCTTTGTGGTTGACTTGAAAGCTTCTGAGACACATGCAGAGTTTGCAGGTGATTCCTGAGAACAGTGCAGAGGAAGTGCTGTCATCTCAGACTGAAAATAGACACACAGACAATCTCAAATTTTTCAGCGAAGTGTGTGGCATTGCAGTAAGGAATGCTGTTTCCATCCATCAGTTCACTAAGTTGGCACTTGCTGTGCCCATTGGTTAAAAAAAACAGCCTTGTTGCAGACAATGCACAGTCTGGTCTTGTGCTGACAGTGAATTCTGCAAGTATGTACTAGAGTTGTTTGGTTAGATGTGCATGGTATGGGAAACAGCAGGTACCTGCCGGGTTTACCAAAGGTTAGTGAAAGAAGAAAGCACAGATGGAGCAGTCAACAGGGAGAAAGATTTACTTCCAGCCAAAAATGTTAAGAGAGCATGACAGATATTTCATACATAAAACATTCTCTTTTGCATGTATGCATTCTCTTTTGCATGTGGGATGGATGGAAAAATGTTAATGGGGTTGATTTCTGGGTGCTGGGTTTTCAGCTGATTTTTTTCTTCCTAAATGTGTTGTGATTGTTGGAGTATTTTGTAACAAGTCTTTTCATTTTTGTAATTATAGAAGAAACCTAGTCTTGAGCTCTTTTCATTGCGAGGAAAGATAAAACATCTCAGGGCTCTTAAGGACAGTTCAGTATGGATGAGAAACCTTTCCTCATGTAGCTGGTGAGAGATCAAGTCAGTCTCCAGAGAGACAGAAGAAGGCTCCCAAGGGCCTTTAGGACAGAGACCTGGGTTTACTGGTGACCTTAGTCACACATTCTTGTTCAGTGACATTATCTGTCCAACTCTTCTCTTACTAAGCTGGGAGAATGCTACGGATTTATCATGCATTTTCCACCAAGTAAAGGATGGATGGGTGAATGCATGTGTGTGTGATTCAGTGAGCTGACATGTACAAGCTCTAGGCTTTGTGGTGATGGGTAAGAGATGGCAGTGTCTTCTCCTAGAACCTCATGTATGCTCAGCCATATATCTGGGAAGTAGAGTCTGGAGGTGGGGTGTGGTTGCAGCCCAGCTTCTGTGTTCCATAGCATGATCTTGGGGATGGGGATGGATTAGATCACTGATTCCTCTCCTGGTGCCTAAGTCTACTAATCTACAAAGTAGGAGTTGAGCTAGTTCTGGAATGGATTTAGTGAGATCATGTGTAAACACATGGCATGAAGCAAATCCCATACTATGTAGTAAGTTAGTCCACTATGGATCTTCCCTAGCTGAGCCCAGTACCTCTCTCAACAGAGAAACCACTTCCAAGTGCCTGACCCTGAACAGGCACCCAGCAGGTTGGTAGATTCATACAGAAATTGTCATCATCCACATCTATGGGCATAGGAACCAGTGAGCACTCAGCAACATCCCAAAGGAAACTTCCAGAAGATAATCTCGAAGCGTGCCTTTGGTAACGTGTAACATAGTTCCAGTGATGATCTCTCAAACAGGAAAATACATGAATATTTGTAAGATTCAAAACATGTGCTTTTCTTTGTACAGATTCCCTCTGCTGCTTTGGGTCTAAATTGTCAATTTTTAAATAAGTTTTCTTAACATTCTTATACCTGCAGAGAAAATGAGGTGCTCAAAGTCCAGCTGAAGAAGTATGTGGGAGCTGTCCAGATGCTGAAAAGAGAAGGGCAGACCGCTGAAGGTGAGAGCACACTCAACCTGGGTGGGTTGGGGCCTCATTCCTTCATGGCACACTCAGAATGTGGTGAGTACACCCTCAAGTGCAGTAAAGAGTGGCATTGGAGAGTATTCCAGAAAATGAATTAGAACGAAAATCCTGCTATGTATTTTCACTAAATAAAATGTAGAGTTGTTTGACTATTGGCAATATCCTATTGATTTGGGCACTTTTATAATTGTAGGTCTAGAGTCTTGCGATAGTTGTATGGAAGTGAGCCTTGTGGAGGGATTAATTCACATCGGGCTAGGAGTGCTCACAGCAGAATGTAAACATGATGGGGAACCAGACCTCTAGATTCAGACTGGCCTGGCTCCAGTCTGTTGTAGTTCCTTAATCCCTCTGTACCTTAGTTTTGAAGCAGTCATATAGGCAGTGTGAGGACTAGTGTAGGATAAGGCCTGGGCAATATTTGGCTGCTGGTATTATTCATATTATTATTTATTTTAAAATGATTTCTATTGACAGTTTCATGCTATGTGTAGTACACAGTGATCATTTCCATCCCCATCCCCTCCTGGTTCTCTATGCGTAGTACACAGTGATCATTTCCATCTCCATCCCCTCCTGGTTCTCTATCTATGCCTAGTGCATAGCGATCATTTCCATCCCCATCCCCTCCTGGTTCTCTATGCGTAGTGCACAGTGATCATTTCCATCCCCATCCCCTCCTGGTTCTCTATCTATGCCTAGTGCACAGTGATCATTTCCATCCCCATCCCCTCCTGGTTCTCTATCTATGCGTAGTGCACAGTGATCATTTCCATCCCCATCCCCTCCTGGTTCTCTATCTATGCGTAGTGCACAGTGATCATTTCCATCCCCATCCCCTCCTGGTTCTCTATCTATGCGTAGTGCACAGTGATCATTTCCATCCCCATCCCCTCCTGGTTCTCTATCTATGCGTAGTACACAGTGATCATTTCCATCCCCACACCCCTCCTGGTTCTCTGTCTATGCTTAGTGTACAGTGATCATTTCCACTCCCCATCCCCTCCTGGTTCTCTCCCCTCCTGCTGATTCCCTCCTTCTTCCCAACTGGTTTCCCTCCTACCTTAAAACTTTCTTTAAAATTTTTTGTGTGGTGTGGTGCACACGCCTTTAATCCCAGCACTTGGGAGGCAGAGGCAGGGGGATCTCTGTGAGTTCAAGGCCAGCCTGGTCTGTATACAAGTCCAGGCCAGGACTACAGGGAGACCCCGTCTCACAAAGACCCCCAAAGTTCTTTTTAATTTGTATTTTATGTGTCTTGCCTATATGGATGTACATAATGTGCATGCAGTTTCTATGGAGACCAGAAGAGGGTGTCAGATCCCAAGAAACTGGAGTTACAGATGGTTGTTAGCCAGTATGTGGGTGCTGGGAACAGAATCCAGGTCCTGTTCAAGAGCAGCCAGTGCTTAGCTGATGAGCCATCTCTCCAGCTTCCCCGCCACCTCTACACCTTTTTAATTTTGGATCCACATGAACATTGTGAGTATACATGTGGAAGAAGTGAACCTCACGTGGTATTCCTCAGGAGCCATCCACCTTGTTTTTAGAAGCAGTGTCTCTACAAACTTGTCTGGGCTAAGCCTGGATCCACCAGTTTAGAATATTGGGAGCCACCACTTTTAGGAATCTGCCAGCAACCTGACACTCATCAGTAGGGAATGAGTGAAAATTATTTAAGTCTCAAATGCCTTAAAAGTTGACAGGACTCCTGAGGGCTGTCTACGGGACCCTCCCTTTGATCATTTCATTCTTGCTGCAGAAAAATGCCTCCAGGACTTAAAAGAACAAAATCAACAAAAATTAATTTTAAAAATAGGATGTTGGCCTGCTGGGCGAGGTGGCTCATGCCTTTAATCCCAGCACCCAGGAGTCAGAGGCAGGCAGATCTCTGTGACTTCAAGGCCAGCCTAGTCTACATAGCCAGTTCCAGCTCAGCTGGGGCTAAAGGGAGACCCCATCTTTAAAAAAAAGGATGTTGGAAACTTTTAAATGTACAGGTACAAATTTCAGATTCCCATGCATCTTCTGGTTATATGAGTGATCTAGTCCCTCCAGGAAAAGCAAAATATGGAGTGGAATTTGGGGTGGCTTCTAACTTGTCTGAAGAGTTTTTGGTTCCTGTTGTGGTTGTGCATGAGGTGGGGGTCCTCTGTACTGAGCACTGTGTTTCCTTGGGCAGGTCAGAGGTTTGTGAAAGCTTGGACTTCCCTTATGTGTTTGGGGGTAGATCTCTGTGCTCTTTCTACAGCAGTACAGCTGTGGCCAGAGGGCCGCTGTGTCCTCCAGGAACCAGCTTGGCAATTAAGCATCTATTGTAGCTGTTCTGGACCTTTGACTAGTTCTGTTGTTAATCAACTTGGATGTCCTCCCTACTCTCTAGGGAGCCAGTGTAGGACACTTTCATGTAAGGCCAAAGAGCATTTGACTCGCTTCATTCTTTTTTCATCCTGGGCTCATTGTGAAAGTCTGAATCAAGATGTGTGATTGGGGCTAGAGAGATGACTCAGTAAATAAGTAAAGTGCTTGGCTCATAAGCATGAGTTTGACTACTAGAACCCACTTAAAGGGCTGAGCATGGTGCTGTGCATTTATAATCCCAGTGATGGAGGGAGGCAGAGACTGGAGCATCCTTAGGGCTCACTGCTTAGCCAGCCTAGCTTACATGGTGAGCTTGAGGCCAGTGAGATAGTTTTTGCTTGGGACTACCTGCAGAAGTCCTTGAGTGACAGTGGCAACAGAATCAGGGTCCTAGGCCCCAGAGATCCTCTTCCCTGTGTGCTGGCTGCTCCTCTGCTGGTTCTGGAAGGACGGTGCTATTGCTTTATACACATGGAAGAGACCAAGGCCCTGAAATGGGGGGTGTGGCAGGTCATACACACAGTCAGGGTTCTATGGAGACACAGACCAACAGTGTGCCTATGTGCACATGCAGGGGTGATTTGCTTATGTGACTGTGGAGTCTGTCAGCTCCATCATCTGCATGGTGGCCTGCAGGTGGGAGAGCCTGGAACAGTTGATGTTGTAGCTCAACTGTGACTGCCATCCCTGTGGGACCCCTCCTCTCTCCCCCTTTAAGACTGCAAATGGATGAAACCCATCCACATTATGGAGGGCTGCCTGATTTATTCTACGTCCTTCATGGCTGACATTTAAACTAGTTTTGGCCAGATACTTGCATACTGTGCTCCCATCACATTGTCAGCCATTCTAGGACATGAAATCAACCATTATCACCACCTACCCCAAGACTGGGGGAGCCAAGATTCCTGTTTCCATCAGTCTTCCTGGTCCAGCACTTTTCCTTGTCCTCAAAATTTGTCCTCCCAGACACCTCCGAGATGATGAGATGCTCATGTCACTCAGCTCTGAGGTGCTGGTCCGGGTGCACAGGCTCTGTCTTGGGTAGGCCATTTCACTTGTTCACATTTACTACTTAGCTTTATTATGTGAAAAAGCTACTTTTGGGGGAAGGCTCTTTCCCTGGATAACCAGAACCTAATTGTGTACCATCAGTCAAGTGAGGAACAGGACAGAGTGGGCAACCTGAGTAACAGACAGTGGATCCTTTGGCTCACCACTACTCAGTCTTGGTGGTAAGTGTAGACATGCCTGCCCTGGGTGGTGGTAAGTGTAGACTAGGTGCATTCTTGGTCCCCTCTCCCATCTGAGAACCCTCCTCCTCCCATGGTAAAAGAGTTGCCACTGCCTGGAAAAATCAGTGACCCTTGGAGAAGGGGAAGGCAGGTTATTTTCTAGCTGAGGACTGTGGGTTGAATTTCAGTGCTGGCTGCCATTTAATGGCTCTGTGTTCTTGCCATCAGTTATTTAGAGCTTCTGTGTGTTTATGTGGTGGTAAAGATAATGATAGTGACTTTAGGGACTTGTGTAGAGGGGACAAGTGAAAGGACATATCAAATGTCCAGGCAGTTGTTATAAATTGGTTGGACATGCATTGAGGAGAGGGTCAGGACACATTAGCAGACACCTGTGAATTAGTTTGTGAAAGGTGAGTGTCTATGTTGATGATTGTAAAGTGTGGCTGCTCTGAAAGCTTTGCAGCCAGTATCTTGATAGACTAGTATGGACTAGGAGATAGTTTCCTGCTCTGTAAGCAAAAACCTGGGATGCTCTAGTTCCTGCCCAAAGTGCTGAAGTCATGGTATACATGCAGTGTACCATACACACAGAGTTTCTCCATATTGTCTAGGCTGATCTTGAACTCTGGGTTCAAGTGATCATCATGCCTTAACCTCCAAGTAGCTGAGACCACAGTTATTTAAAAAGTTGAGTTAGCTGGGTGTGGTGGTGCATGCCTTTAATCCTAGCACTCAGGAGGCAGAGGCAGGCAGATCTTTGTGAGTTCAAGGCCAGCCTGGTCTACAGAGCAAGCTCCAGGACAGCTGGGGCTACAGGGAGACCCTGTCTCTAAAAGACCAAAAAAAAAAAAGTTGAGTTATGTGCACATGTGTAGATGTGGACATGTGCATGTGTGTCCATATGCATGTTTGTATGGGTGGGTATGCATGTGCATGTTTGTACAGGTTCATGTGTGTCTACCTTATTTATATATTTAATTAAAAATTTTTTAATTAAAATATTTAATTAAAAAATTTTCCTGGAGGCTGACAGGTGGCTTGTTTTATTAAATGCCACTTTGGTTTTGAAACCTGCTCTGCTTTAAGTTTCTAATTACAGCTTTCCCAAGGCAACTGGCCATTTTGCTTTGCTTGAGTGGCTAATGATGCGCTGCACCTCAGCACAGAGCGGCTTGTCTAAATGTTTTATTTGGCTGCACCTCAACATAGAACGGCTTGTCTAAATGTTTTATTTGGGAGGAATGCAGAACTAGCTATCTTCTGAAGAGATGGAGGGATGCCTGGCTGGGTTACTTCTAGGGCTTCTGGTCTGACTCCTGTCCTCTGCACCCTCCCTGCCCATCCTCTTCCCTCTGTCTAGAATTTTCTTACTGCCTGGCATCCCTGCTCTATAGCCGATTGCCCTGCCCTAGTGTTCTAGTTAACTTCAACTCTCATCTTGACATAGTCTAGACTCATGTGACAGAGTCTCAGTTGCACAGATTGGTCTGTGGGCATGTTTGTGGGGATTGTCTTGATTGCTAATTGATGAAGGTGGGGCCAGCCCACTGTTGCTGGTACCAGCCCTAGGCAGGTGGGTCTGGGCTGTGTAAGAAAAGTAAATGTGGTACATCTACACAATGGAGTTCTATGCAGCAGTAAAGAAAGACGACATCACTAGAGGACATCATGCTGAGTGAAATAACACAGTCCCAGAAAAACAAACGACGAATGGTATCCCTCATCTGTGGATGCTAGTGCCAATTACCCAGTTGTAAGTATTTCCTGTGTAGGGCCCCCTGAGCTTTTGTACAAAGCAGTTGGGTGTAATGCATTTTGGAAACAACAACAACAACAACAGAAAAGACTGCATCAAAGAACTGACTGAAACAGTGAACTTCTGCTCAAAACAGTCAACTTCCCCATGGAAAATATTGAGAAAGACTAAGAGATGAAAAGCATGTTTGGCAGAATGCATGAGCTCTGGCAGGGTAGGGGAATGGGCGGGAACACGGGTCTAGATTTGTTAAAAAAAGAATAAATTGAGGCTTCTAAAAAAAAAAAAAGAAAAGTAACTGAATGAGGGCTGGAGAGATGGCCTAGCGGTTAAGAGCACTGACCACTCTTGCAGAGGACCCAGGTTCGATCCCCAGCACCCACATGACGGCCAAGAGCCGTCTGTAACTCCAATTCCAGGAGAACTCCAGTTCCAGGGGAGTCCGACACCCTCTTATGACCTCCGTGGCATTGCACGTCACGGGTGCACAGACTTGCATACAGACAATACATTCATACACATATGGAAATAAATAAAATTAAAAAAAAAAAAAGAAAAAAAAAGTAACTGAATGAGCCATTAGGCGAGTTCTTCCATGCTAGTCTGAGTTCCTGTTTAAGTTCCTTCCCTGACTTCAGTTCTCAGTGGTGGACTGTGACCTGGGAGTATAAGCCAAGTAAACCCTTTCCTCCCCAAGTTGCTTCCCATCAGCATGTTTTATCAGAAAACAGAAAAGCAAAGACCCAGCAAGTCCTTCCTGATGTCATTTCTTACTGCACAGTTGATATTTCAAAAGACCAGTTTCTTCCTTTCTTTCTTGATAGATTTAGGAAACATTTGCCAAGAGGAAAGCTGTGTGAGGCCGGGGGTTAACTTGATTATTAAATTTTTTTTTTTTTGGTCTTTTTGAGACAGGGTCTCCCTGTAGCCCCAGCTGTCCTGGAACTCACTCTGTAGACCAGGCTGGCCTTGAACTCACAAAGATCCACCTGCCTCAGCCTCCCAAGTACTAGGATTAAAGGCATGCGCCACCACGCCCGGTGATTATTTATTAATTTTTAAAAACCATTGTAATTTATGTGCAGAGTGTTTTGCCTACATGTAAGTGTACCATGTGGATGCAATGCCCACAGAGGCCAGAAGAGGGCATCATATCCTGTGGAACTAGAGTTATAGATGGTTGTTAGCTGCCATATGGGTGCTGGGACCTGAACCCAGGTCCTTTGAGAGAACAGCCAGTGCTCTTAACCTCTGAACCATCTCTCCAGCCCTATTTATTTATTTTTGTGTTTTGTGTGGTTTTTATCATGGTGGTAGGGATGAACCCAGTGCTTCCTACAAGAACTCTGCCACTGAGTTATATATCCAGCCCCTGACAGTGTGATGTCTTTGTGCACCCAGCTCCTCTGGGTGCTTAGTAGGACTTTGGCAAATGACTCCATGAATGCATGGATGAATTTAGAGCATCTTAGCAGAGCTAATGTGAACCACACCCTATCTGCTAGGGCCCTGTGGTAGCTGCTGGACACAGCAGCCTTCCTGTCTGGTGAGGCCCATCTTGATCTCCATCTTCTGGTGGAGGGATCTGAAGTTAATGAAGGCCAAGAGAGGGCGGATAGTGAGCCAGCCTGGACTAAATTTCCTGCCTTGTCCCGAGTATTTGCTTCAGGTTATTTTCCTTATTGAATGTTTTCCCAAGTGCATAGCCAGAGAGGTCTTAGAGCAAGATACAGGTGGACACCTGACTGGGAGGTGAGTGATGCTCTCTGTACATGCCCACAGCCTGGGAGGTCAGGTGACCTGGCCTCCCAGCACAGGATTTCTCCCAGGCAGCCACACCAGTGAGCAGGTGGACGTTGAAACATGGGTTGAGCATGTTATTTGCACAGGCCCGATCAGACTTGCTGCAAGGTATGCCAGGAGCCTGCTGGACGTCAGCTTCCTCATCTTCCTCATTACCTTTCTGTTCTTGGCTGACATTTCCTCACAGGCTCGCTGTTTAAGAACCCTGTCTCTCTAAAACAGCCCCCTTTCTTTCAGGTGGAGTCAATTAGACCAGACGCACTCTGGCTTTAATTGCTCTTGCCTGCATTTGTGTATGGGGGTTGTCTAATTATAACACCATTAGCAGCATGTGACTCTACACTGCAGTCAGGAATGCCCAGCACAGCTGTGTGGCTTTATACCTCTGCTCTTGGCTGCCATTTGTATAAAATGAAGGATTCAGAGCCGGGCGTGGTGGCGCACGCCTTTAATCCTAGCACTTGGGAGGCAGAGGCAGGCGGATCTTTCTGAGTTCAAGGCCAGCCTGGTCTACAATGTGAGTTCCAGGACAGCTGGGGCTACAAAGAGACCCTGACTCTAAAAGACAGAAAAAAAAAAAAAAAAAAGAAGGATTCAGTTAGACAGCAGAGGAATGCATACCTGTGGGCCCAAAGCACCCCAATCATAGGAAAATAATTTGTGATTTCATTCCTTGTTGAAAACCAAGGATATTTTCATTTTAATAAGAAGTCAGCTCTGGTGGTGCACATCTGTGATCCCAGTATCGGGGAGGTTGAGGAGGGTTTTGAATTTGAAGCCAATTCAAAGCCTAGGCTATATAGTGAGATCCTGTCTCAAACAGCAACAGAATCAGAAGAAAGGAGAGAGAAGCAAAACGCAGAAAATAAAAATGATCTCTGAGCCTTCCAGCCTTGTTACTGCTTTGGAATGCATCTTCCAAATGGCACTTCCTTTGTGAATGGGCATTTTTAAATGGGTTATAAAGAAAGCTGATGCCATAAAACAAACAAAAACCACCAAATAATTGGTAGGGATTTTAATAGTGAATCAGGCCATGGTATCCTATGAGGGTTAATAATGGCAAGTATCTATCAGCCCTCAGTCAGACATGTGACCGGAAGTACAGGCAGATGAGAGCCGGTCTGATGGGCACACTGGCTGCCTACTGTTGTCTTGTCTCCTTCACTTGAAGACAGGACTTCATTCTGTATGCAACCTGTACTGAGAAGCATTGCAGCATGAACACTGAATTTATGGTGTTTGGCTCAGAAAATTATAGCACTGCATTTCTGTTTGTTGTTATTATTATTATTTTTTTTTTGGTCTTTTTGAGACAGGGTCTCCCTGTAGCCCCAGCTGTCCTGGAACTCACTCTGTAGACCAGGCCGGCCTTGAACTCACAAAGATCCGCCTGCCTCTGCCTCACGAGTGCTAGGATTAAAGGTGTGCGCCACCATGCCCTGCCTGCACTGCATTTTTGTGAGCAGTATAATTTTGAGCACCTTGCCCCATTTGCCCCCATTTAAAATCTCCATCTGTTTCATTTTGGGCCAATTCTATTGCTTTGAGTTCAAGTTCACTGTTACTTGATTATTTATTTGAGACAGTGTCTCACTTTGTGTCCTGTGCTGGCCTCAAATGCACCATGCTCCAGGATGCCTCAACATCCCCTCCCACGTGCTGGGATTACAGTGTGTACTACTCCTGGCTCAAGTGCATTAACCTTAAAGGTTTTGACATTTGCTCATGACACTGTCATGCTGTGACACTTTGCTACAAGGGTGTCAGGGAAGTGGCATCTATTTTCTGCCTAGCTGGCTCAGTAGCCAGCTCCAAATCATGGTTTCTTCTTGTTAAGAGAGAGAGAGAATGGTTGTTGGGAGATCCTGGCCATTTCAGTCATACTTGGGCCTCAGCAGCCACTCTGTTGGTGAGCTTTGTGGGAGGAGGTGCCGGCTGGCTAGTGATGGGGTCATTGTTGATGGAAAATGTTTCTACCCATTGCTGTAGGATCAGGTCACAAACAGGAGTCATCCTTCTCTGTGCTTAACAACTGCTAGCAGCTGCCCCACTCCCTCCACTCTCAGGAGCCTTGGTGGCAGGAAGGGTTTGACTGCCCTTGGGTGTACGCCCTGCTTATCAGCTATCTTGAAATGATACAGGAGTTTGGTAAGACAAGTTCAGAGCAGGCTCTGTGGCTGTGTTGTTTTCCCAACCTACCCATCTCACCTGCTCAGCTGACAGTGGAGCCCAGGCTTGGGGATGAAATCATAAACTGTTTCCAAGTCAGTGGCTTGCTTTCTAGGAGAACAAAAGGAAATTTGTTTCCTCATGAGTTGTTATTATTTACACCTTTTTGCGACATGCTCTAGCTGGAGTGTTCTTTGCTGACAGTTGGCACCCAATTAAATAGGAATCATGGAAGGATCTTTGTCAGTTACAGTGACAAAAATATTGGTTGATTATATCACAGAGAACTGACTTCAGGGAAAGCGGTCACTAGGTAGCATGTATCTCATGCATTATTCTTATATAACTGAATATTTTATTAAAGTTTTAAAAATGAATACTATTCTCTTCATAACAAGTCCAGTAATACAAAGATACACAGTTAACAATCTCTCCCAACGCTGCCTCTTGTAGATAGCCATAACTGATTGACATGTGTAAACTTACACTACCCTTTACTGCTTTTTTTTTTTTTTTATCCCCAAATGGGATCACAGTGTACATCAGGAGTTAGCCTGTGGACAAGTCACCCTTTTGCACACTCACTTTTATTGGCACATACCCATACTCATTTTTTCAGACCACTGATGTCTTTTTTTGAGACATGGGTAGAGCAGATTAACTCCAGCAGAGACCAGGGTGCCTCACACCTTAAAGTAGTAGCCACCTGACCCTAGGAGGAACTAGCTGGAGCCAGATCTACCTTTCCTTTTCCAGCTTTTTTATCATTCAACTGTTAGAAGTTTTCCCCTCAGTCATCTTTTCAATATCAGAGTGTTGTAATCACTGGGGGTGATGCTGTCTATTCATAAATCATTCTCTACAGATAACATTTAGGGAGCTTCAGGCTTTGGCCACTAGGAACAGTATTGTAGTAACCCCACATGTCTTCATAGCCCAGGATCTTTTGGGTAGGACATGTTTGACATGTTGTTCCCAGGTGAAAGTGTCCTGTCAGTCGATGTCACCTCTCATTTAATGTTATTTTAATTTGGCAGCCTTTAGGAAAATGGTTTTCAATCCTTTTGGACTGTGACCTACAGTAAGTGATGTGTTTTTAAACATACACACTCATGCATCTATGTGGTGGAGACATCTTCCTGGGATAGACTTGAACCTCAGGAGTCACTGTCCTCTATAGCCATATCACTCACCCACAGGTCCTGGCACCCCTCCCCCCAGCATTCACACACACCTGTTGCCCCCGCCTGCTAAGCCTACACTCCACCCTGTTCCCTGCCAAGGGTTCTGCTTTGTTGGCTTTGGCTCAGACTGGTTGTGGGAACTGAGATCCTGCTAGAGTAAGGTCTGCTGGGCCTGTAACCTTAGTATAGTAGTAGCTTCCCCTACATTTAGCAGACAGTGGCAACTATTTGACAACAATAAGGACATGTAGTATTTCAGAGCTGAAAAGGCTGGGCTGCAGGTGTGGTCAGGTCTAAGTGTTCCGACCCTTTACCAGGAAGAACCACCACTCAAGATTGATTGTTTGCAGACCAAGGTTGATTTGTTTTCCACAGAGGAGGCAGAGAGCATGACAGGGGCATGGCACAGAAGCCCTGGGGGCTTAGGACTTGGGGCCTGCTTGGGACCTGGGGTAGCAGGAGTAGAGAGAGCAGCTGGAGAGAGGGGTGGGGTGGGGTCAGAAGAAAAGGGCTGTTTGACTGGCCAGTAGGCGGAGGCATGGAGTTCAACCTTAGGCCCAGCAGGAACTTGAGGGAAGCAGCCTGGGTTGGTGCCTATGTTCTTCCCCTCTGTGCCACCCAGCTCCATGTCTTGGGTTGTTTCTGAGCATGTCAGAAACTGGATCCTGCCTTTAACGGGGTGGTGACTTTTAGGCACCTAAAATATTTTTCTTTTCTTTTTTCTTTCTTTTTTTTTTTTGAAATTTTTGACATTGTTTGAATTTAATGATTCATATTACGAATTATTCATGAAAATGATCTTTTAAGCTTCTTATAATAGCTGAAATTATCCTTCATTAGATACTGACAGTTCCTGTGATGGCTGTAATTATAAAAAATATTCTTAGGCTGGCTATATTCTGCAGTGTTAAAATTACGCAAATGAGCAAGGGACAGGAATAGAAGCTGAGTAGGATGGTCAGGTCTTCTGGGGGTGGGAGTGCTGCCGATCTTCTAAAAATGAGTAAATGTGTGCTTGTGTACACAGTAGGCACGCCCTCGGTGCAGTCTGCCTTGCTGTTCAGCCCTTCTTCCCTGGCAAGGGAGCAAATGAAACGCAGCGCTGGCTTGCGTATAGCTCTTGCCCATATATGAACCGTGGGATGGAGGGTTGGTTTTTTTCCTTTAGTTTTGTTCACTCAGCATTTTCTGTGAGGCACGCTGTAGGAATCTCAGATGATTTTGAAGAATGGCAAGCTTTCTGCTAACACAGTGAGGGAGGGCTATGTGGGGAAGAGAGACATGGAGGACAAGGCCTAGAGCCCTTGGGCTGAGGCCACCGCTAGGCAACTGGACCTCATTATGCTTCTGGCAAAGGGCAATCAGAGCACAGGTTCAAGGCTCGTGGAGCCCCCTGATTTGGGGGTTTGATCTTGGCACCTTCTTTTTTCAGGCTCTTGTTCTGTATTCCTGGCTGACCTTAAATTTGTGACTCTCTTGTCTCAATCTCCTGGTTGTCTGGGATTATAGGCATGTGCCACCATGCCCAGCTTAGAGTCAATCCCCCCCACTCCTTGAAATACTGGATATTGAACTCAGGACTGCATACATGCTAGGCAAGAATTCTACCAGTGAGTTATACCTCTAGCCCTCGGTTTTTTTGGGGGGAGGACTGGTTTCAGTAAATTGTGTAGACTGGCCTTGAATTTGATGTGTAGGTCAGTCTAGCTTTGTACTTGAAATCCTGCCTCAGCCTGCTGAGTAATTTAGATGACAGGCAGCACCACTAGGCTTGGGCTTGGCATCATTGTAGGGAGCACTTGGAGGAGAGGACAGAGCACCCATCGAGTTTGTTGTGAATTCATACTGCCTGTTTCCTGCCTGTCCCTACTCTGGGCATCTCTTCTCCCCAGGGTGTCTGTTCAGAATGTTCTAGCCACCTGTGAATATGCCATTCCATGATTCCTGAAATCCCCCAAAGAGAGGGGGCTGGTATCACAGACACGGGCATTGGCCTTGCATTCATCAGCTCATTCACCAGCAATGACATGGAGCCAACTCTTACCTGTCTTTGACCTAGACTGTTTAGCAAAACATTAAGTAGAGAGGGTGGTAAAAATTAATAGAGACTAACATTTAAGTAGTGCTAACTGCCAGGAGCAGCTCTAAAAACCATGCACTTGTTTAATTTTCATGTTTCTCCTATATTGCTAGGTGATATGATGGTCTTCATTCAGCCAAGAACAGAGAGCTTAGGTTATTCACTCAAGACTGCACAGCAGATTTGGAAGTGAAACAACAGTGGGCACTTTCTAGTAATGGTCAGTGTGGGGGAAATGCCTTGTTTGCCTACCAGATAGGCCCACAAACCCACATGCCTAGGATTTTCCAGAAAGCACGGACCATAGGCACAAGCCTCTAATGTCCTCCCTCCCTCCCTCCCTCCCTCCCTCCCTCCCGAGACAGGGTCTCATGCAGCCCACATTGACCTCAAACTTGCTGTATAGTGGAGGCACTAGCACTTAAGCTCTTTCCAAGTATTACAGGTGTGCGGCATCACACCCAATTTCTGCAGAGCTAGAGCTAGGGCTTGAACTCTGGGAGTCATGCATGCCAGGCAAGCATGCTACCAGCTGAGCTGCATCTACAGCCCCTGTTCATTTATCCTTTAAGCTCTGGGTATCTGCCATGCAACTGCCTCCTGTGCCCAAAGTAGGTACATGTGAGTTTTCACTGAGGTGGGGGTGGGTCATGGTCTCCCTGCATGTATGTGGCAGCCCTCTTGTATATGGCAACCCTCTTGTATGTGGCAGCCCTCTTGTATGTATGTGGCAGCCCTCTTGTATGTGGCAGCCCTCTTGTATGTATGTGGCAGCCTTCTTGTATGTATGTGGCAGCCCTCTTGTATGTATGTGGCAGCCCTCTTGTATGTATGTGGCAGCCCTCTTGTATGTATGTGGCAGCCCTCTTGTATGTATGTGGCAGCCCTCTTGTATGTATGTGGCAGCCCTCTTGTATGTATGTGGCAGCCCTCTTGTATGTATGTGGCAGCCCTCTTGTATGTATGTGGCAGCCCTCTTGTATGTATGTGGCAGCCCTCTTGTATGTATGTGGCAGCCTTCTTCCATGTGGCAGCCTTCCAGTGGATGCACAGTCCTCACTATGTCTCCAGTTGTGTGCTTTCCAGTAGATGTCAGAGGCCAGAAGCTGGCAAACCTTTTCTCTCAGTTACAAGCCTGAGTGGTTTAGGCTTGCCCCTGACCTCTGTCCTGCCCCTGCCTCATCTTCCTCCTCCTCTCCCTTGCTGTTTTAGTCTGTTCAAAGAGGTTTTGCACCTATGTATAGTGTGTTGACCCTAGTTACAGATACTTCTTACTATTAAACTACTTCTTTTAACAGAATAGACTGAGATTCTTCTCTGGTCAGCAATGGGCACACATTACTAGAAACAGAGACCACGAGGTAGAGTGTGGCTACTGGGCTGTGGTGACTTGGGGCAGAGCCTCCTGGCTTCCCCATGCTGGCCAGAGAGGAGTAGGCCTGGCGCTCTGGAGTGGGGTGAAGCTTTATGGTTGGCGGCATGTGTCTTTTTATGGATCCTTGGCCAGCCTTTGGAGGTCACTGGTAGAGATATTTTCTCATCAGTTTGAAAGAACAAAACTTGAAGCTCAAGTTGGCCTTTGCAGACAGTGAATGACAGAGCTACAAATTGAGTTTATGTCTTGGATACAAACCTGGAACTCTGGCTGCTACTTCCTTTTGGCATTACAACTTCTGAACTGCACTTTCTTTTTTTTTTTTTTTAATTTTATTTCTGTATGTGTATGAATGTACTGTCTGCATGCAAGTTTGTGCACCCGTGTCATGCAATGCCACGGAGGTCAGAAGAGGGCGTCGGATTCCCCTGGAACTGGAATTCTCCTGGAATTGGAGTTTCAGATGGTTCTTGGCTGCCATGTGGGTGCTGTAAGAGCGGTCGGCGCTCTTAACTGCTAGGCCATCTCTCCAGCCCCTGAACTGCACTTTCTTAGTGTGTGCTGTGCTTGGGAGGGTCTCTGCAGCTAATCCACATGAGGACTTTGTCCCAGAAGGACCCCCCGCCCCCAGCCAGGCTGGCCCTTTGCTTACTCTTCCTGCTGCTGGCTCAGCCCTTCTTGGTCACAGTGTTGGCAAGTCCTCACCACAGTTCTTGGTGTATTCTCTCATAGTTCCCATTTCCATGTGAGGAAACTGAGTCTCCAGGAGGCTTATAGCTTGTGAGGGTTGTGTGAAGAACATAGCCAAGTGCTGAGTTGGCTCTGCCCAGCTCTGTGTACTCCACAGTCACAGTTTAGCTCTTGCCTAGGGAAGCAGCTTCTTTGACCCAGCACTTCCTTGCCTCCCTCTCTTTCTTCCTCTTCTTTTTCTCTTTCCTTTTCTTGCATTGGCCAGGCCCCATGTGGATGCTGGATGTACATGTGAGACCCAGCACCTGCCTCCTACCTGGCATCACACAATAGGATGCAGTATCTGTGAGGCAGATGGTCCTCTGTGAGTTCAAAGACAACCTGGTCTACCCAGCAAGTTCCAGACTAGCTAGGGATACATATTGAGACTTTTTGTCAACAAAACAAAGTAACAACAAAAATGCACAATACGGTCTGATTGTATTTTGAAGTTCACAGGAGCCCTGGGTCAGCCCAGGTATGAGCTGCAGGGCAAAGGTGGCATGAGAAGTTCAAGGTCTTTCCTAAATTCTTTGGAAGATTTCAGACCCTGGTATAGGGATGTCTTTTTCTTATTTTTAACTTGGCAAGCCTTCTCCTTCTGTTAAAAAGTACACCGACTAAGTCAGGAGTGGTGGTACACACTTAATTCCCAGTACTTGGGAGTCAGAGGCAGGCAGATCTGAGTTCAAGGCCAGCCTGATCTACATAGTGAGTTCTAGGACAGCCAGGGCTACATACTAAGACCCTATCTCAAACTCAATCCAAGCGAAACCAACAACAAACCAAACCAAACTAAACCAAACTAAACCAAACCGAAGCAAACCAAAGCACCACTGTGTCAACTTTGCAGCAGCCAGCCCACGTTTGCTGCTGCAGTTAACTTTGCAGGAGCGATTCCCTGTAGTTACTGAAGAGGCCCTTCTGTTTCTTAGTTACCTGTTGGATGGAAGGAACAGTCTGGTTCTGGGTTTTACCCAGGGAAACTAGCTAGCTTCTAGCATGCCTCCTATTCAAGTGTTGTAGCAAGAACTCATCTAGACACCCAGCTGCTTGCTTGAATACCACTCCTTCGTGGCAATTAGTCCCAGTGATTATCAATCTTTTTGCTTTTATGTTATCTGCAGAACAGTCTTGTTCAACATTAAGAATACCTGAAAAGTGCTGTGTGTTTAATGTTAATGCACAGCCATCCAGAATAGTGCAGAATATATTCAACTGATAATGCCTGGGAGTTTGAGATGCTATAACCAGAGGCCCAAAGGTGAGATGTGTCCTGAGAGGAAGCATGAATCACCGCCCACAGTAAGAGAGTGTGATCATGATTTTTTAATGACTCCCTGAAAATGAATGTGCGCTGTTAAGGTAAACGCCTTAAAAATTAAGGCTTTTGTAATTCAGTGAGTTCAAGAGGGAGAGGGAAAGGAACCCAAGGACCATATGATTGATAGGCAGCAGCTCTTGGGGCCTACTGAGTACAAAGAGCCAAAGAGGTGTTTACTGTAGAAAGGGGCTTAGAAGCTGGACATGTACCTGCAATTACAGCACTTGGGAGGCTAAGGTGGGAAGACTGAAGTTCAAGGCCAGCCTGATATCTAGTGAGACCCTGTCTCAAGAAAGAGTTGGGGATGATATTGGTTTCCCAGGGAAGTTGAATACGTAAACTGAGCCTTTGGTTTTGGCAGGGTTATTTGACAGTGAGGCTGCTGGATTGCATAACATTGTAATTTGCATGTGGCAGAGTCTTGGCCGAGGTGCTAGATTCAGACCTAAGTTCAGCCTATCTGAGAGGAAAGCCTGGACTTAAGAGGATGCTTCAGAATAGGACTGTGATGGGGCAGAGCCCCACCATGCAAACTCCTCTTTGTGGCTTTGTTTGAAATGTGCATTGCTCCCATAACAGCATGTTAGGCCCACTGGGTAGAGTGCTATCTTTTTTTCCTCCTTGTATTTCCCCTGCCATCCCACAGAACTTAGAGGTCAGATGACGGCACAACTGGAATCAGTCCTCTGAAGCACATCTCTCACCTTGGCATTTTTCTCACTGTATTGAGGGACCCATTACTCCACCCTGATGATTTTCAGCTTGGTAGCAGTGATTCCAGCCTTACAGAAGGTGGCCAGTGCCCACTTTCTGTGTCACTCATGGTCTAAGATGATGGTTTTTATGCTTGGCCGTCTGGCACATGTTTGGAAGTTCACACACATGAATATACACACAGAGACAGACAGACAGACACACACATATGTACACATGTGCACACAAGCATGTGAACTAGACACGTGCACATACAGATAGACACACACATAGGTATACACACTCACATAGACCCATGGACACCTACACATGTGTGTGCACACATGTTCATATACATGCACATCCACACATGCATGCACACATATAAATGCACAGATACTCTTGTGTACACATAGGCACACATGTACAGACACATGCACCCACATGCACATGTGCACATACATGCATGCACACATATACACTTACGTATACACATAGATACACATACACAGCAAAACCAAGAAGAGAAACTTAAGCTCCCAAGGCCAAGTAGCCAACGGGATCCAGAGCCGATCTGTGCCCAACACACGGATGCTTTTGTTATGTCAAGTATATCAGATGTCCCCCCAAATAAACATTCTTTACATGATTTTAAAATCTTTTAAAGTTTCCTCTAAAAACATGATATGTCCTCTCAGACAATCATATGACTTTTCATCAATCAAGATCTGTTCTGTGTTCCTTAGAGCTCCTCCACCTTGAGGGTACCTAGCCTATGAACTGAGGAGTGTGGGCACACCATCTCCTTGGGGTGACGTCCGCAGATACATCTAGAAGGGTGACCTGTGCTGGTCAAGAGGTTCCCTCTGTAGCTCTGTCTACTCTGGGGAGCTCAGTTGATGTCTCAGAAAGCTCTGTTTACTGCCATGGGGTAACTCAGCTGAATTACCTTCATTCTTTTCTAGGACAGTGTCTAGCTGACTTTGTCAAAAAGGGACACACAGTAGGCATTTTCGGTTTTATTGGCTAGATGGTCTCTGTCGCAGTTACTATATGCTGCTGTTAGAGAACCACAAGCATTGTGTTAACAAGTGAGTGTAGCTATGTGCCAGTAACATTTTATCACTCAAAACTGGGGTCAGCCTAGATTTGGCCTAAAGGCTGTGTTTAGATATTTCTGCTGTAGGATTTCCAAATTAAAGTGAAAATGAAGACAGTGTAAAAGTTAGATAGCTTTCACTAGTTGTCCATCTTTGATATTTGCATTGAAAGATGGCTTTGGACTCAGGAACTGGTTGTTAAAATTCGAGAAACACCAGTGTTTTTGGCTACTTGTTTAGGTTAAGTCAAACTATGATTTATCAGTTGCAAAAAACAGCTTTGATTTTTTTCAAGTAAGCAAGTGCATTCTTTTCATTAAAACCCATCTGCTGGCTCTCAGCCGTGCAAGCACAGGCATCCTCCTGAGCATGGCACTGCCTTCGTAAAGGCCTATATACGGGCTCTTCACCTTGGCACAAATGCTAGAAAAGTGTATTCAGCAGCAGCAGAAGTACCAGTGTACTTTGAGACAGACTGAACCAAGCTGCAAAGGAGACAATTTTAACACATTTGTAAACAAATGAGCAAGTGGTAGGCCTTAGAATATAATAAACACTTTTCCTAGAGTTAGACTGGAAAAAGAAAACCCAGATTCAGAGTGAGACAACCACTCAGTCACCTAGAAATGGTCTGGGCTGAAAGTAACACTTGTATCTTTTAAACATTAGGGTTTAGTAAAAGTCTCTATAGGGAAAATTCCAAAACACTGATAAAACAAGAGAGGACATACAAAATGGAAAGACAGTCCACAATCGTGGATCAGAGGAACTGATGCTTCTAAGTATGGTGGCTCAAGCCCAGAGTCCCAGCACTCAGGAGGCTGAGGCAGGGGGATTGCTGTGAAATCAAGGCCTGCTTGGATGGTGAGGCAACAGTCTATACAACTCAAGCAATCTACAGATGATATTTAATGCCTGTCAAAAGTCAATATGACATTCTTTATCGAACTAGAAAAAAAGTGGCAAAATTTACACAGAAAACCCAAAAACTGCATAGTCAAATCCATCTTGAGAAAAATAACAAAGCAGGAGGCATTCTACCTGACTGTGAAATATTATAGTCTGGTGTTGGCATAATAGACCAGCAGAGCAGCGGCAAGAGCCTAGACGTGACCTGCATCCATAACCTACTGATGTTCAGCAGGTGCTGAGAACTCTTGCAGGAAGCACGGGCTTTTTAATAAGTGGTGCTCGGCACATTGAGTGTCTGCCTGCAGAAGAAAGAAACTACATCCCTTCTTTCACCAGTTAGAAAATTTAGCTCAGAGTAGATTAAAGACCTAAGTGTAGGGATGGAGAGATGGCCTAGTGGTTAAGAGTGCTGATTGCTCTTGCAGAGGACCCGGGTTCGATCCCCAGCATCCACATGGTGGCTGAGAACCATCTTTGACTCCAGTCCCAGGGGAATCCGATGCCCTCTTCTGGCCTCTGCGGCATTGCATGACACGGGTGCACAGACCTGCATGCAGACAGTACACTCACACACATTAAAAAAAAAAAAAAAGACCTAAGTCTAACACCTGAAACTGGAACTGCTGGGGCTCTGCTTAGGGACACTGCAATGGAAAGAGACAACATTGCGAGTTTTTCTAAAAGTACAGCAAACAGAAACAAAAACAGACCGTGGGGTTACATAAAGTTAGATAGGTTCTGCATAGTAAAGGAAACAGTCAACAGAGTGAAGAGACAGCATAAAGGTTGGAGAAAATTTAGTAGATAAAAAAATGCTAACATCAACCAATGAATGGATAAATAAAATGTGGTATGCATTCCCAATGGAATACCATTCAGCTAGAAAAAAAAGGAATGAAATCCTATCCTAGATGGCAATGTGGAGGAACTGGAGGACAAATGTTGAAGGAAATACGTCAGATACAGTCAGATACATTATCTCATTAATATAAAAGTTGTCAGGGAAGTGAAGAGCATAGTGACTAGCAGAGCCTCAGGAGAGTGCAGGAGGGGACAGAGGGAAAGGGTGTGGTTAGGGAGGAGCGAGAGGTTCTGGCCTGGCTCCCCATAGGAGGGTGAGTGAGACACCTGAAACTTCTGACAACAGCTTCGTACCCAGAACATACAAAGAACTCCCAAAGGTAAGTAGCAAAAATAAATACTAATTTTGCTTAAAACATAAGGCACCAGACTTAAATAGGTATTTTTTGAAGAAGACAAAGTCAGGCATGGTAGCATGTGCTTAAGTGCCCAGAGCTTGGGAGGCAGAAGCAGAAGGATCCCAAGTCCAAGGCCATCTAGGTAGAGACATCCCTGGCAGCATGAAATTACTAACAGGCTATACACCATCCAGTTATACACTGCCAATTATGTAATGCAAATAAAAACCACACCCAGAAACTACGTCATCCCACCCTGGTAAGAATGTATCTGTTACTAAACCTCCATTAAAAAGAAAAGAAAAGCAAAGAAAAGAAAAAAGAAAAGAAAAAGTGTTAGGATAAGGGCAGGCTTGTGTGCTGCTGCCGCGGATGTAAATTTGTCTGGCTATTATGAAAACAGTTTGGAAGTTCCACAAAAGGAAAAGTAGAATGACTTCTACTTTTACTCTATTTAATTTGGAAACTTCTGTGTTTCCAAGGAAATGGAAATAGCATGTTGAAAGACATCTGTTCTCCCCCATTCATTGCAGCACTGATCACAGTAGCTAAGAAATGCTAACAATCTATGGTCCCATCAACCAGTGAATGGATAACTAAAATGTGGTATGCATTCCCAATGGAATAGCATTCAGCTAGAAAAAAAGGGAATGAAATCCTATCCTAGATGGCAGTGTGGAGGAACTGGAGAACAAATGTTGAGGGAAATACGTCAGATACAGTCAGACACATTATCTCATTAATATAAAAGTTAGATGCCTGGGAAGTGAAGAGCATAGTGACTAGCAGAGCCTCAGGAGAGTGCAGGAGGGGACAGAGGGAAAGGGTGTGGTTAGGGAGGAGCGAGAGGTTCTGGCCTGGCTCCCCATAGGAGGGTGAGTTAGACACCTGTAACAAGCATTGTGTTTTTTAAAACTGCAAGAAATGATTTGAAATGTTTTGACCATAGGAAACAATGAGAACCAGTTGTGGTGACATACACTGTTAATCCCAGCACTCAGGAGGCATAGGCAGGTGGAGCTCTGGGAGTTCAAGGCCAACCTGGTCTATGTACATACATAGAGAGTTCCAGTTCCAGGCCAGGCCAGTCAGGTCTGCATAGTGAGACCGTGCCTCTAAAAAGAAAGTTTGAGAAGATAGGTCTATTTAACCTGATTTAAACATCATACAACACATTGAAACATCATAGGATAACCATTATTATGCATAAATTTTATAATTTTTTGTAATTTTTATAAATTTTCCCTTATTAGAAAATATGAATTTTAAATTGTTTTTCATTGTTTGAATGTTTCTGTACACTGTGATATTTTGTAAATATTAATAGTTTATTTTATTCTTAGAAAAGAAAAAAAGATAATTCTCTTCTTAAGTCATTTAAAGAGTAAAGTGGCTGAGTGGCTGAAGTGGCTTGGGCACAGACTGGTTAACAGGGCGCTGAGTTCACTGTCAGGCTCCAAAGCTTAGTTCTGGCAGGCACAAGCTTCCCAGAGAAAATGGAGGACTCAGCACCTCCTCTGAAAGGTCTCTCTGCAGACACTTTTATAAACACTGTGTGTATATAATTTTGTCTTGCTTTGCTTCCTCATTTATCTGTCGTAAAGCCCTTTCTATTGTTATGCAGCCTGCGTACTCTAATTTAGAATCACTGCATAATATTCTGTCTAGAGAATTTAAGCAGTTTTCTTAGCCGGTTTCCCATCCTTGGGCTCTGACTTACCGTTGTTGCAGGGATTGTCTCCTGCATGCAGCTGCCCCTAAACCCCTGAGAGTCACCCCACCCTCTCCATTCTTCCAGATATCTAGGGGACTGTAGTTCTCTAAACAGAAGGGCCCTGTGAAGGCTGTGCTTTTTCATATTTCTGTTAGGGATTTCCTTCCCACTCCCCAGAAGGACAAGGACTGTGTCCATATGAAGTGCTAGCAGCAAGCAGGCCTGTGACTGCTCTTACCAGATCAGTAGGTTATTACTATTTAAATGCTACTAGGCAAAGACCTAGCTGGTTGTATTTGTATTTCTTGGATTGTGTGGACATGTCCCTCCTTCTCATGTATGGAATTTTATTTTAGTGAATTAGCAGCTTTTTTTCTTGACACACACGCCCCCGTCCCCATCATCCATCCCTCTGTTGGTCTGTCCATCTGTCCCTCTCCCCTCCCCTCCCCTCTTGTCCCCTTCTTTCTCCTCTTGTCCTCTCCCCTCCTGCATGTATGTTTTAAGTTTTTTTATGGGCTATTTGAGGCTTATATCAGTCTTAGAGCTGGCCTTTTCCTTAATGGGGTTCTAATTCTAGTGAGTAGGAGACTTAATTGTCTCTCCCCTGCTCTCTGATTATGTCCCCACTTTAAGTTTCCAGTAGTTGGTTTGTGGCTAGGCACTTCTTAAAAATAATACTTTAAAAAGTATTTATTTTTATGCGTATCGGTGGTTTTGTTTCAATATTTTATTTATTTATTTATTATTTATTTATTTATTTATTTATTTATTTATTTATTTATTTATTTGGTATTTTTGAGACAGGGTCTCCCTTTTAGTCCCAGCTGGCCTGGAGCTCTCTTTGTAGACCAGGCTGGCCTTGAATTCACAGAGATACACCTGCATCTGCCTCCCAAGTGCTGGGATTAAAGGCGTGCACCACCACGCCCGGCCCTGTTTTAATATTTTATATATTTTTATTTTATGAGTGTATAGCCTGCATGTGTGTAAATGCACTCATGTCCTGCAGTGCCTGCTGAGGTCAGAAGAGGGCATTGGATCCCCTGGAACTGGAGTTACAGGTGGTTGCTAGCCACCATGTGGGTACTGGGATTCAATCCAGGTCCTCTGCAAGAGCAGTCAGTGCTCTTAGCCGCTGATCCATCTCTCCAGCCCCATGTATGAGTGTTTTACCTGCTATATATGTAAGTGCACCTATGCATACAATGCCTGTGGAAGCCAGAAGAGCACGACAGATCCCTGGAACTGGATTTCGAATTGTTAGTGGCTGTGTTAACACTGGGAACCCAACCCAGGTCCTCTGCAAGACCAGCCAGTGCTCTTAACCACTGAGTCATCTCTCCAGCCTCTAGGACTTTGGAAAAAAAAAATATTGTTATTGGGGCTGGAGAGATAGCCTAGCGGTTAAGAGCACAGACTGCTCTTGCAGAGGACCGGGGTTTGATCCCCAGCACCCACATGGCGGCTGAGAACCATCTGTAACTCCAATTCCAGGAGCTCCAGGGGAATCCGACACCCTCTTCTGATCTCTGAGGCATTGCATAACATGGGTGCACAAACCTGCATGCAGGCAGTACATTCATACACATAGAAAATAAATAAATAAAATAAAAAAATATTGTTATTAATTCTGAGTTTCATATGATATATTTTGAGCATATTGCCCCTTCCCCCCCCAAAACTCACAGTGTACAGAAAAACTTAAATAATGAAGAACATAATTTAAAATTCATATTTCCCAATAAGGGACACTTTATAAAAATAAAAATTATAAAATTTATGCATAGCAATGGGTATCCTGTGATGTTTCAATGTGTTGTATGATGTTTAAATCAGGTTAAACATTTATTTATCTACTTTGTGTGTATGTGTGTATTCTCATGTGTACATACCACAGTGTACATGTAGAGATGAAAGGACAGATTGTGAGAATCAGTTTTCTCCTTCTACCATGTGGGTTCCATGGGACAAAACTCAGGTGATAAGGTTTGGCTGCAAGTGCCTTTACCCTCTGAGCCATCAGCCCAGGATTAGACACTTTATCAGTCTGTATTTTGAGAGTGAAGCCTGCATGTCTTTGAAGATACTTTAAAGGGCTTAAGGTTCTTAAGGGGGAAGAGTGTCAGTAAGTCCTGCGGAAATTCCCTGCTGTTTTTCCTATGGCATAATTACTGCAGTAGTAGATGTGGTTTAAAAGCTTGAATCCTGGGCTTATGTTTCCTTTGGTAAACAAAAGAACAGCTTTGTTTTTAAATCTCCTAGTGAGCTTCACAGTGGATAGTTGAAACTTTAGGAATCTGGCTACTTCAGAGAGTGTAATTCTCCACAACTACAAAGACTTTGATGTTGAGTTACGTTATAGACCTGATCACTATAAAATAAAACCCAGGGATCCATGAAGCCCCACAGAAGTGGTTCTGGTGGTCCAGAGTGGTTTCTATATTTTCATTCTGATGGGGCCCTGGAACCCTGGGGGAAGAGGGGAGCAGAAGCTCTGAGGTTAGGCTGGCTGATCAAGAATCCTGGTCATGGCCTTTTTGAGCTCTTGAGTAGGCTCATTTCCTGAACTTGATATTCCTGGTCTGAAAAATAGGCATGGCAGGGTTCCCAGAGAACTATGTGAAGGTCCCAACAGAGCAAGTCTGTGGCTCAGAAGGATCCAAACTTAACCGAGCCCTGCCTCCTTCTGGACCTTACACTGGTCTGCCTGGAGCTTTACAGGGCTCTCCTGTCTGGAACCGACTTTAAAATCATTCTTTGTATTTTTAACTATATTGTCATTGATTCTTTGAGAATTTCTTGCAATATACTTTGATTTATATTCATCCCCCTCCTCCTTACTCCCATTCCTCCCATATCCACCCCACCTTCCTATGTAACTCACTGAGTCCAATTTGTGCTGTTATATTCCTGGGTGTGGGGGCACCCTGTGTAACAGTTGACCTATCAGGAGCCACACCCTTAAAAGAGTGACCCTCCTCCCCCAGAAGCCATCAACTGTCCATAGCTCCTCAGTAGGGATGGGGACTCGTGAACCCCACCCTCCATGGTAGAATGTTGCCTGACTTGAACTGGTGCAGGTCTTGGGAAGCCAGCCACAGCTGCTGTGAATTCAGGAGTGGAGAGGTCCTGTCATGTCCAGGAGACACTGTTTCACACTGCTCCTTCTGGACCTCTCTTACAGTCTTTCCTTCCCCTCTTCTGCTTCGCTCCCTGAATCCTGGGGACAGGGGCAGGGTGATAAACATGTCCCATTTGTGGCAGGGTATCTGTGATTACACCTATTCTGGATATTTCCTGTTACTGGAATGACACAATGTATCTTTCACTTGTTTTCATGGTACATCCACATCATAGCAAGCATTAGAATATCATGTTTATGGCTAAATAATGTTCCACTGTATTGTGGATCACATTTTGTTTATTCTGTCATTAGCTTTTGGAGATTTAGGTTGTTTATGCTTTTTGAATACTTTAAATGTCATTGCTCTGAACATTTGTTTACGGATGGTTTAGGTATGCTTTGCATTTCTTTTGGATATACACCTAGGACTGGAATTGTTGCCTCAAATGGTAACTCTATATTTAAGTTTTTGAAGGGATTAACAGATGGTTTCCCAAAGCAGCTATAACTCTGCACCATCAGTGAATGAGAGTTCTGGGGATCCCCTGTCTGTGCCACACTTACTGTTAACTGCCTTTCCTGTCAATGGGCATCTCTGTGGATGCCCATAGTATCTGACTAGATTTGATTTGTGATTCTCTCATGGCCAGTGGTTAGAACACCTTTTCATGTTTATCATGTTTTATACTTTTCTTTTCAAAGCTTTTGCCTATTGTTTCATTCAGTTTTGTGTCTTCCCCTCCCCAAATTTCAGATTTTTTTTTAGATTTGTGAATACATATACATGATGAGCTATCTTGGGAATGATATCACAATCTAAACGTGAAGTTTCAGTTGGTGGTGTAGCTCAGTGGAAGAGTACTTGCTTAAAAAAACAAAACTCCTTAGACTGTGATTTTCATCTCTAGAAGTTAGTTCAGTTAGGTGATTTACATTTTCTGTAGGGCACAAGTGAAGGTACATTGGGGCTGGAGGAGAGTAATAGAAAAATGGTGGAAAACCACTTAGTGCCTAGGAATGGAAAGGTCCAAGTCTAGGCGTGGATCCCCATGGCCATGTATAGAGTCAAGAAGGGAAGTGGGACCTTCATCTAGAGAATCGATTATCCCAAGACTAGAAACTGCAAATGACAGAATCTTTCCTGTTCCCAGCTTAAGCCCAACTCAGAGGCAAAGCCACTGCCATGCACAACTGGAACCTTGGGTGGGGGTGTTGGGGAGAATGCATCCACTCCAGAAGGTGGAAACTGCTCCCCAGCATTCCAATCTGCTCTACCGTGAGCCCGCTGCCAAAGGAATGTGGAACCATGGCTCATTGGCTGAGGATACAGCTCCAGCTTAGGGGAGGTTCCATAACTCCAGGCTCATGGAGAGGGACCACAGTTCCAGGCTCATGAGAGGGCTCATAATTTTAGTTACCCTGGTTCCTACTATTTTCTCATCTCCATCAGTCTGTCTCCATGATTACACTTTTGTTTCATAAAGAGAATTTTGGCTTCTGTGCAACAAACAGGAAATACTTACTTGCTAACTTGAATTTCTCTCTAGAGGTACATCAGTAGTGGGTGAAAACACTGTTCAAGGAGACAGGTGGTGTGAGTATTTTCGTTTTCATTAGGTTAAGGATCTGTTTGGCTTTTTGGTGTCTGCTGTTTTTACATCTTCTTCCATGGCCAGTGGGAATAAGTGTTAAGACACCTTACCAGAATCATGTTTTAAGTCCTCTGATTAAAACATGAAGGTCACCGGGCATGGTGGCACACGACTTTAATCCCATCACTTGGGATGCAGAGGCAGGTGGATTCCTGTGAGTTCAAGGCCAGCCTGGTCTACATAGAGAACTCTTGGCCTGCTGGGAGTAAAGGGAGACTCTGCCTTGAAAAGACCAAAAACAAAACAAAACAAAAAACCATGAAGGTCATTTCCCACTTAAAAGTCCTTACCTTCACTGTGCCCTGGGCCTGGCTCTTGGGAAGTCTGCATGTTTCTTTTTATTTTTGCATTGCAAGAGTTTTGTATATCCTGAGTGTTAGACCTTTTAGCAGATCCATGATTTTCTGTCTCTGTGTTCTAGACCAGATCCATGGTTTTCTGTCTCTGTGTTCTAGACCCTTACCAGATGCATGGGTTTCTGTCTCTGTGTTCTAGACCCTTACCAGATGCATGGTTTTCTGTCTCTGTGTTCTAGGCCCTTACCAGATGCATGATTTTCTGTCTCTGTGTTCTAGACCCTTACCAGATTCATGGTTTTCTGTCTGTGTTCTAGACCCTTACCAGATTCATGGGTTTCTGTCTCTGTGCTCCTCTGGTGACCACCTCAGGCAGTGTTCCTTAATAATTGTTCTCTTTGTTTTTTGAAATGGAGTCTCTCACTGGGACCTGGGTCTCACTGATTAGGTCAGACTGGACTGGCTGGCTGACAAGTCCCAAAGACCTTCCTGCCTCTACCTCCGCAGCTCTGGGATTTCAAGCACATGCCACTATGCTCAGCCCTTTTCTGTGGCTTTCCATCAGCGATGGAACTGAGGTCCTCTCATGCCACAAGGCAATTTACTGACTCAGCCCATCTTTTCATGTTATGGATGGCTTCCTTGAAAACAGATTTTAAATTTTGATCAAGTTCAGCTTTCCAACTTTTTCTTTTGTTGCTTGTACTTTTGATAGGCTAATGGATTTTATTTTTAAAGCCATTCTGTCAGTTGGTTTTAATTGTCAAAATGGGTTGCTATTTAGCAAGTAAATGCCCTTTGGGTCCAACCTAAAGATGTTGGGGTGTTTGGGACTGAGAGCTGTTTTTCTTCTGCTGGACTCCCTGTAGCACACGGAGTTTCTGTTCAGAACTGGAATCACGGAGGGAGGCAGCTGGAAGCTGATCTGCTCCCTGTTTATTTCCTCCCTTCCTCTGCCTGCCTGTCTCTGGTGTTTAATAAACAGGGAAGTTGAGTTGAGTTCCTCTTCAGTGACATGCCCCAGGGTTGGCAGAAGTCACTCAGAGACCAGCTGATACTGTGTGCCCCATACTGTGTGCCCCATAGTGCTCACATTTTCCTCCTGCTATGTGCAAACCATCCCCCAAGCCTGCAGTAATCTGAAGTTTGGCTAGAGAGCTGTCACAATTCAGCTTCCCATCTGAAGGTTCATTTGTGGGAATGAAATGTGTGGGAATACGTGGGCAGGTTGTCCTGTGTGCTGGCTGGTCTTCACAAGCACGTTCTATGGAGGTCACTGTCTCTCTCTCCCCATTCCCCATGCTCCTTCCTTATTGATGGGATTTTACCTGCAGAGCAGTGTGATACTCTTCAGGGTTCTTTCTGGCTTTCAGATTCAGTGGCAATACTGAACACAGAGCGGAGAAATGGAAAAACCTCCAGGTGGAAAGATTTGCGCTCCACACTTCTGTTATTGAAAGGAAAATTAATCAGTGTTCAGACTGAAAACTTAAACACAATAAGAGGTGGCTAGAAACACTGGTTGTAGATTTGATCTGTGTGTATCTGTGTGTGTTCAGAGTATAGATTCTGACTTATAATCACAGTTCTCGTTGGCAGAGTGGAAACCTCAGGGAACTGAGTAGTAACAGGTGAGGATTCAGATATAAATAACAATTTAGGGTTATTGGAAAAGTACAATTTTCTGTTCCTGTGGGAATTGTTCCTGCCTAGAGGGGCGGAATATATATGATTTTAAACTGCATCTTTCTCTTTCTTTTTAATATATGCTGCCTCTGGATACAAAGATGACCCAGAACTGCTTTTCATATTTATTTCCCAGTACTGTAGGTTTTGATTTTATATCCCTGGCTTCCCCACATGACTTCACAAATTTCATTAAACAAGTACCCATTTGCTGTGCTCCAGCGGTTAACACATCTGCTTGGGTGAAGCAAACTACTTGTAGACAGTAGCTTCCTTGAGGGGTTATTTTAAACATTTGTTTGGATATTGCTGAGGAGGGCTTGGGTAGTACGAGAATCAGCATAGTGTCCTCAGTTCTCACCAATGCCAGAGTAGGTGCCAAAGCCTCCTCCTCTCAGGCTGAAGATGATTTTGTCGTATGTGTGGGCACATAGTGCTTGCTGGCTCCTCTGGCAGTGGACTGTGGCTTGGTTTCTCCTTCGGGTTATAATGCTGCTGAGTATGGGCATGCTAATATCTTGTCAGACTGTATTTTCAATTCTTTTGAATATCTAGATAGTTTTAAATTTTGAACTAGGGGTTGGAGAGATGGCTCAGCAGTTAAGAGCACTGGCTGTTGTTACAGAGGACCTGAGTTTGATTCCCAGCATTCACATGATGACAACCATCTGTAATTCCAGTTCCCAGAGAATCCAGCACCTCCTTCTGGCCTTTGAGGGCATTGCATGACATGGGTGCACTTATATAAATGCAGACAATAAACTCATAAAATAAAAATAACAAGTTATTTAAAAATTTTGAACTGTCAAAATCTTCAGAACCTCATTTGTGAAGGGAAAGATGCTTGGGCCATGAAGCCTAGCATGTCACCTTCTTGCCCACCTCTTAATGTCTAGGAAGCCTTTGAGATGGGCTTTAGTAACCTCTGGGGTTTCCTAAAACACAGTTTGCAAACCACTGCAGTAAAAGGGACAGCAGTGCTACTATTGAGTCCCAGTTTGGGGATGCTGTTTGCTTGCTAGTAACAAAGATGTGGCCCTGGTAGCCTAGACAGGACAACTTCCCTTCAAAGAAGGCCAAATTCAGATAGGTTGCTCAGAGCTAGTGGGAAGTTCTGCCACTTTACTTGTGTCCTGGCCTGCTTTGTCTTCTGCACAGTATTCTTAGTGTGTGGCTCTCATCCTTACATTGGTCTAAGGTGGCTGCCAAGACTCTCACCTTGGCATCTGTGTTCTGGGGTAGAAATAGTGAGAGAGAGGAAGGAGCTCACATCTGCATTTGTCCTTTACTACAGAAGCTGACAAGGGAGCCCCTGTGACAACTACCTGGAATCTGTTCAATATTTCTGCATGGCCATTGGGCAGGGCACACAACTGTGGCCTTGAGGCTATACCATGCCTTTCCTGAGTGAAATGGGATTCCTGCCTTGAAAACAGGAAAGGGAGGATGCCAGGTGAGCCACCTGAATGTCACTGGCTGAAGAGTTAGTGCTGAGTAGCATCCAATGTTCCAAGGGCCTTGTGTGTGCCAAGAAGCTCACTACACACACAGTGCACATAGGTGATCAGATAGAGCCTACAGCTGCCTTACCACTTAGCGTTTGATTGGTGAGTGGAGTTTATAATTGACCAGTGATTCTTCCTAGGTTGGCCTAAGAATCTGTCTCAGTCCCTAGGAAATGTCCACCAAGTTCCTCCAAACATACGATTTTATTCTGCTATTAAAATGCTGCACAACTTTAATCCCAGCACTCGGGAGACAAAGGCAGGCAGATCTCTGTGAGTTCTAGGTCAGCTGGGGCTACAGAGGTAGTCCCTGTCTCAAAAAGACCAAAGAGAAAAGCAAAACTTATAATAATACATAAAAATTTCCTTTTATTACAAGTAAAGATTTTGGAAGCCTGAAAATTTAATTATCTACCCTAATTTTTTTTTTTTTTTTTGGTCTTTTTGTGACAGGATCTCCCTGTAGCCCCAGGCTGTCCTAGAACTCACTATGTAGACCAGGCTGGTCTTGAACTCACAGAGATCCGCCTGCCTCTGCCTCCCAAGTGCTGGGACTAAAGGCGTGCGCCACCAGGCATAGAGTGGCATTCTCAGCTTGGTGCATTGAATCAGCAGCAGAAAGAACAGTCCAATACTTATGACTAAATCAGCCCTGTCCTCATCCCAGGGTCACCTTCTCAGAAGGAGCCCCTCTGTGGTGCTTGAAGTAGAGGCCACATTGGAACAGTCCCCTTCCTGCTTTTCTGAACTCCCTGAAGAGTGTCATCTCTTGGTTCTCTCTCAGCAGGAGTTTCTGTTGCTTAAGAAACACCTCAATTGTGCCAGACATGTTTTCTGCTCCTTACCAATGTCCATACCCTCTCTGCCTGCAGCAAAAGTTACATCTGGTCTCTTTTAAGATCCCCCCTCTTCTATGCAGTGCTTGAGCCTTGGGAGCCTAGAGGCAGGACTAAGGCAGTCTGGAGGGTTCTGTACCAGCATCTGAGCAGGCTGCATGAGGGTGCAGGCACACTGAAACTTTGGGAGGAATTTCATTTGAAGTACGTTCTGGAGATTCTGGATTTAAGGTTGGGTTAAAAGTTGGCTCTGGGGCCAGGCATGGTGGCATGTGCCTGTAATGCCAGCATTAGCGGTCGCTACACAGAAAGACCCTGTCTCAAAGTAAAACAAAACACAACAAAACAAAAAACAAAAGAAGCTGGAAATGGGCCCAGTGTCTGTGTGCTGAAGCCTCAGAAAGTTGCTGCTGGTGCTGAGCCCAGAAAAAACAATGTGGTTTGGTTTGAAATTACCCGAAACCTCAGGCTTCAACAGGCAGTGGTGAACTAAGCCTCCCTGTGTGGATTAGCGCTGTTTTTTCATTAGGGCTAAATCTAATAAAAAAATTGATCTAAAAATTACTTGCTGATCTTAAAGAAGTATATGTACTATAAGGATTTTGAAAACATGGACTAAGACACAGAAAGAAACAGGGATCACTTGAAATAAATTGCATCATATTTTAGAATGTGATTCTAGTTAGTTCTCTGGATCCGGCTGCTGGAAGGAACTGAGTAGGCTTTTTGTAAAGAGGGTCATTGTGCTTTCCAGAAAAGAGTGTGAATAGCTGTGTATGGTGTGCATGTTTCACTTCATCCTTGCAAGCATTAGGTGTTATTATTTTAGCTCTTTGCTAATTTAACTTCACAATATGTTTTCTGCATTTCGACAGTGTTTGATTTTTTTTTCCAAGTGTATTGACTATTTTACTTGTCTTGGATTTTGGAGTTCATATATTGTGCCGGATAGCTTTAGTGTCAACTTGACACACCTGGGTTGAGGGAGCCTCAATTGGGGAATTGGCTCCATTGGATTGGCCTGTGGCCACATCTGTGAAGAATTGTCTTGATTGTCGAGCAATGTGGGAGGACCCAGCCCACAATGAGTGGTGCCACCCCGGGCAGGTTGTTGTGTACCATATAAGAAGGCAGGCTGGGCATGAGCCAGGAGAGCAAGCCAGTGAACAGCATTCTTCTATGGCCTGTGCTTCAGCTCCTGCCTCCAGGTTCCTGCCCTGAGTTTCTGCCTTGGGCTCCCTAAGTGATAAACTGTGACCCAGGAGATGTGAGCTGAATAAACCCTTTCCTCCCCAAGTTGGTGTCGGTCAGAGTGTTTTGTCACATCAATGGAAGACAAACTAGAACATATATTATTAATCTTGATTATTTAGAATGTTGAATAATTGATTTTTTGATTCAGCTTTAAAATAATTTTCGGCAAGATTTGATTAGTTTCGGAGCCAGGCTGGCTCCGAGCTCTCTATCCTCCTTCAGCCTCCCAGTCTCCCAGGTGTTAGGATTTACAGGTGTTTGCCACCATGCTTGGGTCAATTTAAAAAGATCAGCTATTTTCCTATTAAATACTTTTGTTATGATTGTGCTTTTTGTTTATAATACCGTTTCTCTGTCATTCCTATAGCAAGTTCCACTTTACTGGACATTTTTTAAAGTGAAAAGCAATTTTTCACTTTGCCTAATCAAATTTGCTGCTTTTCTTTGGGATTAATTTCATTGGAAATATCTACATGTTAGAATGAGGCCCTGCTTACTTTGCTTTTTTCAAAAAATATGATAATTTTTCTCATTTTCTAGATGAGCTTTAAAATTAGGTCAGATTAAAAAATAATTAATGAGGATTCCAATTATACTTTCATGAACTGCCTGGGCAGGTCTTCAGAGGATTGGTGAGTGTTGAGTACAGACTCTTGTCTGCTTGTTGGTCCCCTAGAATTCATTACTGTAAACAAAGGAATACTCATACCAAGTGGAGAAGCCTTGAAAACCACCAATGCTGGCTCACAGGAGAGTTTCATGGTGTGCTGGACAAAAGGTTTACACTAATCATGTGGGAGTGGTGAAGGATTTTGTGTTGCTAGGACCTGATTTATCTCTGCATTTATTTATCTTGATGTTTCTCCTTCTCTGTCTTTAGTAGCTGTCTTTCTAGTTCATTCTCCTCCATGTTGGCTTTGTCACTGACAGGTTTGCCTCCCTTCATGTCTTGATTGCAGCAGCTCTAGAATGTGGCTCCTTTTTAGCTCATGTCTAAGGTACAGGAGGAAGAAGAACTCCTGCCTCTGAGCCAGCTGGCCATGCCCCAAATCCAGGAGCTACAGGTCTTCCTGCCTACCTGGGGATTGGTAGCTGGTGAGGGGTTGGCACAGACCTGATCAGCCAGGCCTTATCACATGCTTTCCCTAGAGGTGGGCTGGAGTCGGTCCTGCAGGGGAGTCAGTGATATGACAAAGTTGGGGTGCATCGGCTTCCCAAATACAAATTAGGTTCTGTTTCCTATAGGTTGGATGAATGAGATATTGGCTTTCAATATGTAGCAGGTAATATAGATAGTAGGCTTTCAATATGTGGCAGGTAACAAATGTAGCAGGCTTTCAATATGTAGCAGGTAACATATGTAGTAGGCTTTCAATATGTAGCAAGTAATTGCTCATGAGACAGAGATGGCTTTGGACTTGGACTCCTCGGGAGATGGAGGAAGCTACCAGTGCTCTGGTACTTTCACTTCTGATCTTAAGGCTTGTATTGATGCTTATAGCACACATGACTTTTGTCTTGAAAGCGGCCCCTATCAGTGATTAGAGAGTGTTTGTTAAGTTTCACAGAGAACAACAATGATCCTGTGAGTTCTATTTTTGTTCTAGTTTGCTTTCAATTACTGTGACAAAACACTACAACCAATACCAACCTTGGGGTGGAAAGGGTTTATTCATCTTACATCTCCTGGGTTACAGTTCATCACTGAGGGAACCCAGCATAAGAACTCAGGGCAGGAACCTGGAAGCAGGAGCTGAAGCACAGGCCATGGAAGAATGCTGCTTACTGGCTTGATCCTCTGGCCCATGTTCCATTTGCTTTCTTATGCAATACAGGATCACCTGCTGAGGGGTCGCACCACCCACAGTGAGCTGAGCCCTCCCATATCACTCAACAATCAAGAAATACTCCACAGATGTGGCCACAGGCCATTCCAATGGAAATAGTTCCCCATTTGAGATTCTCTGAATCCAGGTCAGAAATTGGTACTAGAGAGTAGGCTATTGTTGTGACAGACCTGCCCTTAGTGTTTGGGGGATTGTGGAAGTGTTTGGAACTTTGGCCTGGAAAAACCATTGAGCGTGTAGAGTTTGTTGCTGTGGAACTTGGAACAGTTATGCTGAAAAAGTTGTAGACCGTGGTTGGCCTTTCTCTATGTATGGTAGACGATGGAGGCCCGGCTTATGAAGCTTCAAAGGGAAGAAGAGACTATCAAGGCTGTATGATATTTTTGAGTTGAGAATCTGTAGGTTCTGGTCGGCTGGGGCTGAAGAATCAGCTGTAAGTAAAGAGACCAAAACCTGAAGTGAAACCTTTGTTTCACTGGGACAATTGTTGCTGGTCAGCTGGGGCTGAAAAATCACCTGTAAGTAGCAAGAAACCAGTATCACCATGGTGAAATATCCTGGGAAGAATTTCCTCAGGGTCAGCACACAGAAGCTGTGGTTCAGAGGGGGCCTGAGCATCCATCTCAGGACTGGAAGCAGGATTTGGTAATGTGTAAGAGTCTCCTGTATGGTTCTGGTATGAAATGTGAAGGGGTCACAGAGAGCAGCTGAGGGTTGGCACTGTGAGAGGCCAGGAAAGGCCATTGGTGAAAGTGTACTTTGGTTGCAGTGAAGACCCCAGGATTATAGGGGTCATAAAGAGAAGCAGAGGCTTTGCACCAGGAGAGGTCAGAAACACCCACTGGTGAAGGTGCAGTCTCAGTTCCAGTGGAGACCTCAGCTTTTTGGAGATGCCAGGACCTTAGGATGACCAGCAAGGACAGCAGTAGGTGTGGAATGGAGCTGGCCTGGGGCTGTGAGATGAGCTGTGTGTGCTGTGGATGGCAGAGTCAGAGAAGTGGAGCTGCCAAAAGCCTTTGGAGCTGAAGATTATGAGTGAATCCCAAATGTCCTGCCTTGAGATACATTGCTGACTTAGGTTTTGCTTAGATGTGCCTTATTCTTCCCTTTGAAATAAGACAGTACTTGTTTTGAATAAGCCAGTAAGCAGCATTCCTCCATGGCCTGTGCTTTAGCTCCTGCTTCCAGGTTCCTGCCCTGAGTTCTTATGCTGCGCTCCCTCAGTGATGAACTGTGATCTAGGAGATGTGAGCCAAATAATCCCTTTCCTCCCCAAGTTAGTTTTGATTAGAGTGTTTTGTCACAGCAATTGAAATGAAACTAGAACATTTATATATTATTTTACTGGCTTTTTTTTTTCTGTTGTTAATTGTGAATACAAATAAAATCTAGCCCAGTAGAAAATGAAGACATTCTTTCCAGTTTGATTGCCTCTTCATCAGCTCATTTCACTTAGGGAAGAAGCAGAGAGACATAAATATGTCAGTGTGGCTGGAGAGTGAGGTCATTTTAGAGGTCATTCAGAAGTTGAATTCGGACCTTTTTTTTGGTGACATGGTCTCACTGTGTAGCCATGGCTGGCCTGGAACTCCCAGTGCTTCACATGCCTCTGCCCCCTGAGCACTGGGATTAAAAATGTGTGCCACCAAGCCCGTCCTTTGTTAGGACCTTTTTGCTCCAAGAGGAGGGAAAAACACTTGACTGAGGCAGGGAGTGTGAGTTGAATTGATGGGTTTATTAGTTTTTCTCTTTTTATGTTGTCATGAGTGGTGTATATTTGTTTATACATGTTTTCATGTATGTGTGGGCACACACATGTGGGTGTACATGCATGTGTGTGTGTACATGTCAAGGCTGACGTTGATACTGGGAACCATTTTCGATTGTTCTTCTACCTTATTCATTGAGACAGGGTCGCTAACCAAAACTAGAGCTTGCTGACATGACTAACCTGGCAAGCTTGTTCTGGGGATCCCCTGTCACTGCCTTCTGAGGCAGGCTGCTGTGCCTACCTGGCATCTACATGTGTTCTGGGTGTTTGAACTCTGGTCCTCCTGCTTGCAAAGCAGAGCTTGAACCATTGTGGCATCTCCCCAGCTCAAAGCATAGGTTTAATGAATATAACTTCCAGTATCAAAAAGCACAGTTAATCTTCAGTTTTTTCTTCACCATTTATATTTTCCCAGCTCATCATTTTGGAGTTTTGGGTAGTATTATATTTCTAAGAGAGGTCTTGCCAAGCTTTAAGTAAATGGCTGTGTGGTTAAAGCTTAGTGGGCTGAAGAGAAGATTCTTGAGCTAGGGAGATTGCTCAGTCATTCAACTGCTTTCCTTGAAAGCACAAAGACCTGAGTT